>JASPKZ010009282.1:0-100756 GCA_030220185.1 Diploptera punctata
CAAGAATGAAGAAGGTCTCTAAATTTTGTTAGAGGCCTCTTTATTCAGGCTTAAGGTTCTTTTACCAGCTTGAAAATCTTGGATGTGTAGGTGGTTAGTAGATAGGTAGGTAGATAGGTAGATAGATCATCGGTTGATTAATGTCTTTGACACCGTCCGATTCCTAATAGCCAATTTTGTCGGTCCATTCCATCTCCTGGTTGTAGACGTTTCTCCTTCATGTATGAATATATTCCCTGACTCGCGGAGTTTTTAGGTCTTCCTCTGCCTCGTCTTCCTCAGGTTTCCATACCAAAACACATTTTGGTAGCCATTCCTCTCCCATTCGCCGGATCCATTTTAATCAGGAGGAACAAAAAAACGAATTTATAAATGAGCCGTATCTAAAATAAAAACTAGGTAAATTATAATGAGCTTCAGTAAATATGTAGAAATTATTCTATAAATTTAATATTTTTATTTATTTTATAATCAAAATATCATGGTTGAAGTGTTTCATATTCGAACCTGAGAGCCGATCAACATGATTGTATTTTGTTCCTCGTTATTTATTGTTTTTAAGGCATTACTCTGTGTTCGATTTTTAATGTCATGAATTACACAGATCAACATGATTTTTGTCTAATGAGTACAAATTATTATATAAAACTATCCTCATTAGAGGATTGCTTCAAGCACAAAGTGATACAGACAATTCATTTTTGTAATTGATGAAATACTTTTGTAAATATATTTTAAAAAATTCAACTTGTAGGCCTAATTGAAGTACTTAAGTTGTACTTAATGCAGTTTTTTATCGTGTTTTCAAATATGTATTCGGAATTTCTCCATTACCTACAGTTTTTTATTTCAATTTCAATTAATGGATTTAAATAATTATTTTTTTAATACACTTTTTTCGTCCGTTTGTCCATTGTAAAATAAAACCAAATAAGCTAACTCAGGAGATTTCAGCTATGGAAAAGATATATCAAGGCAAATGGAATCCTAATATGCTGGCCGATTATTCTTGGACCATGGAGAGGGATGCTCCGCAGGCGAAATATAGCAGAAAAACATCATTTCGTCCACCGCTGTGGTCTCGAGGTAGCGTGCTGCCTTGTCACGCAGCGGGCCCGGGTTGGATTCCCGGTCGGGATAGTTTTACTGGGTGAGGTTTATATCGGGGTTTTTCCTCACCTGTAAGACAAATGTTAGGAAAACTTTAAGGCCCAAAAGGTCCCCGAAATCACATGGCCATCATCTTCATAATTATCATCCTTATCATTATCATCATTATAATCCTTCGCCGGTGTGGAAAGCAACGGGAAACTACCACACCTACAATTCCCTAGTAAAGCTGCAAACCATAGCATGAAAATGCTAAGATTGCAGTGAAAGACCTGCCCTCGGGCAGAATTACTATGGATGAATGGATCGTCATTTCTTACTTTCTAGGTGAGTCCTAATGTTCGAATATTGTGTAGTTACGAATGTAGAAAATATTAAAGTATTTGAAATTATAAATTCCTGTCTCTCGGAAACTTGCGTGATCAAGAAAACCGATATCATATTTGAATTCAGGAGAAAAAGTCTATCAGAATCACACATTTTTCTTTCTGAGAAAAAAAAGTTTATTTTTTGTTGCTCAGTGTTATTTGAGCATAAGTATCACTCCATAATGTAATTAATTTTATGTCAGAAACGTCTAAAGGAAAAGCTTGACTACGTATATAATTGATTAGAAAACTTACGGAATACAAATGAAGATTCAAAATGCGATGTAAGCTTATATATCAACACATATATATTATACAAACGTAATTATTAGGGCTAAGATTTTTATGATATAGCATATACCTTTTGGTAAGAGTGATATGTTTCTTACATATACTTAAATGCTTTTTATACAAAAACTAATTGAATTAAAGTAATTTATGTCATATTTATGCATATTTAACCATTTATATGTGACGTAGCGTATTATAGCAATTTATTGATCATATTAGTCATATTTGTCACTCTTTTAAGAATAACTTTTATCATTAAATTTCTTTCTTCCGTGTTCGAATTGTTAAATTTCTCAGAATTTAGTTCCTTTTAAAAATCTATCTTCCTCTCCTATTTAGTTTCACTCCATAGTGTGGACTTTTCCCTTATGTATATACTTGAGCAATATTTTCGTATTGCCTCGAGGCAAGCAGATAGATACTGATAATTTTAATAAATTTAACAGCTACAATAACAGATTCCATACTTCAGCTTGCTTCTCATTTGCATTTTAAATAAATAGTTAATTGTCATAACCTGTTTTACTACTTGATTTTAGAACTGAAATTATTATATGATAATAATATTATGTTATATTTGTATTCATATTTTTATATTTTATTTACATTTTCATATTTATTATTTATATTTTTATATTTTATTTCTATTTTTATATTTATAAAATTTTAGAGCAAGTGAACAGTTTTAAATATTTAGGTTCCAATTTATAATATGTTAAAATTTAATGACAAAATAAATAAATTTAATCTAGTATGTGGTACTATTAAAAGGGCCCTTAAAACACAAGAAAAGAAACAAAAATTAAATTTTATAAATTAATGGCTGTTCCTATATTGATGTATAGATCAGAATGTTGGACGATCACTGAAAGACAAGAACAAAGGTTGGAAGCAGATGAGATGAGATTTTTAAGAAATATAGCAGGATATACTCTGCTGGATAAGAAAATAAATGAAGATATAAGAAAGGAACGCATATGATTCAATTAAGAGGGAGAAGTTATATAGTATCCTGCTGGAGTTCGGAATTCCTAAAAAGTTAGTTAGACTTATACGAATGTGTCTAAATGGCTCAAAGAGTAGGGTGCGTGTAGGCAAACAGTTTTCAGACACTTTTGAAATCCAGAATGGGTTGAAGCAAGGAGATGCACTATCTCCTCTACTATTTAATTTTGTACTAGAGCATGCCATTAACTATTTAGAGAATGAGGAAGGCCTACAACCACTGAATGGTATTAATAAGCTGTTAGTTTATGCTGATGATGTAGTACTACTGGCCGATAGCGAGGAGATACTAAAGGTCAACACGCACAACCTATTGAGTAACACCAAGAAATTGGGACTGGAAGTAAATATCAGTAAAACTAAATATATGGTCACAAGTAGAAATTCAGTATATAATGGAAATGGACAGCTAATGACAATGAGGGAATTTTGAGGAAGTGGCTGAATTCAAATACCTAGGAACAATAATCACAAATAGGAATGAGATGCAAAAGAAATTAAACATATGCTCAATTCTGGAAATGCATGCTATTATGCATTGCAGAGACTTTTGATGTCCCAACTCCTTTCAAAAAACGTTAAGCTGAAAATATATAATACTATTATTCTACCAGTTTTATTATATGGGTGCGAAACATGGACTCTTACTTTAAGGAGGAAAGGAGATTACGAGTATTTGAGAATAAAGTTCTTAGGAAAATTTTTGGACCAAAGAGAGATGAACAGACAGGTGAATGGAGAAGACTACATAACAATGAACTACATGGTCTGTATAGGAAGCCAGATATAATAAGAACAGTTAAGTCTCGTAGACTGCGATGGGCAGGACATGTTGCACGTATGGGGAATGAAAGACGTGCATGGAAGCTTCTTGTAGGAAAGCCAGAGGAAAAACGCCCAGTTGGTAGACCAAGAATGAGGTGGGAGAACAATATTAACTATGATTTGAGGGAAGTAGATTATACAGGGAATGATTGGAAAGCATTAGCTCAGGATAGGGACATATGGAGAGCTTATGTCCGCGCGGCCATGAACCTACGGGTTCGATAGTGCCAGTGAGTAAGTAAGTATAAGAAAGGAACTAAACATTTTCAAACTTACAGACATGGAAAGAACATATTGATAGAATACCAGAAGAAAGGTTTCCAAAATTATTGCTAAATTATAAACCGCACGGAAGGAGAAATGTTGGACGTCCACACAGAAGATAGTCTGAACAATTTTAACAATTCTAGCTTTCATGAAACCGGAACGAGCCAATAGGATTATTCCCTGGATGATGATGATTTTTAATTTTTTTACAGTTCATATACTTTTTTGCATATTTCGGTGGTTTTTAAATCATAAAATCCTAGCCCTGGTAATTGTTATTAAACTGTATATAGTAATCTTGAACATTAATTGCCAGCAAGCTTTATCGTCTCACGCTTACATTCAAAATATACTGTAGTTACATAGGAGATGTGTGAATAAGCCTCTTAGAACTCAAGTTACTTGGAGTTAATTTTTTAATGAATTTGTTGGTGAGGAGTAAAGCATTATAATGCCTGCGAATTTCCGCAAGGTATCTGAAAGGGGAAGATCGTATGTGATTGTGTTAGAAGGGTCAGAACTGTTAGACCTAGCTACGACATGGAACGGGTTAGGGAAGGAAACTCATTTGTCCTGATGGTTTGCGTGTAGGATCCTAAATCATTAATCTTGCTTCCCGTGTGCTAAGTTGGCGAGTCCTAGTTCATACTCCCCCATTCCATCCTTTATCTTCTTCTTCTTTTCAGCCAGCTGAGACGAGAAAATTCTCTATTTAACAATGGAAATGAAAAAGTTTAGCATTGCGTCGATTGTCTTCCGTTTGACTGAGGGAAAGAAAGAACTGAAGATTCCATTTATAAAAAATAATACCTGAGGCTATAAAGTTTTAATTTCATTAAAACAGAATGTAGTATCCCGCTAAGTTATAAAATGTGATATCAAGGAAGCTGAAGATACTAAAAGCTTTTTGTTCTTTAATTGTTCGAACAAGGTTTCTCTCTTTTTTCTAGATGAGAAATGACTTAACTGTAGTTGGTGGAATAAAAGCTTGATACTTCTGTAATCTTGCAAAGGTGACATAAAGAGATTAAAATGTTCATTGCGGAGAATTATATTAATAACTTTTGTCAGGGAAGGATTTGCAACCTCTTGAAAAGTCAGGCAAAAGGTTTTACGTAAAAGAGATAAATTATAACATACATTATATTAATGTAACAGATATATATATATATATATATCTGTTACATTATATTAATGTAACAGATATATATATATATATATATCTGTTACATTAATATAATGTATGTTATAATTTATGTTATAATTTATATATATATATCTGTTACATTAATATAATGTATGTTATAATTTATATGTTATAATTTATATATATATATATATATATATATATATATATATCTGTTACATTAATATAATGTATGTTATAATTTATGTTATAATTTATATATATATATATATATCTGTTACTTAATATAATGTATGTTATAATTTATGTTATAATTTATATATATATATCTGTTACACTAATATAATGTATGTTATAATTATATGTTATATTTATATATATATATATATATAATATCTGTTACATTAATATAATGTATGTTATAATTTATGTTATAATTTATATATATATATCTGTTACACTAATATAATGTATGTTATAATTTATATGTTATAATTTATATATATATATATATCTGTTACATTAATATAATGTATGTATATATTTATATGTTATAATTTATATATATATATATATATATATATATCTGTTACACTAATATAATGTATGTTATAATTTATATGTTATAATTATATATATATATCTGTTACCACTAATATAATGTATGTTATAATTTATATGTTATAATTTATATATATATATATATATATATATATATATCTGTTACATTAATATAATGTATGTTATAAATTTGTTATAATTTATATATATATATCTGTTACACTAATATAATGTATGTTATAATTTATATGTTAAATTATATATATATATATATATATATATATATATATATATATATCTGTTACATTAATATAATGTATGTTATATTTATGTTATAATTATATATATATATATATCTGTTACACTAAAATAATGTTATGTTATAATTTATATATATATATATATATAATATATATCTGTTTACATTAATATAATGTATGTTAGAATTTATGTTATAATTTATATATTATATCTGTATACATATACATGTATGTTATATTTAATATGTTATTAATTTATATATATATATATATACTAATATATAGATCTGTTACATTAATATAATGTTGTTATAATTTATGTTATAATTTATATATATATATATATCTGTTACACTACTATAATGTATGTTATAATTTATATGTTATAATTTATATATATATATATATATATTATCTGTTACATTAATATAATGTATGTTATAATTTAGTTATAATTTATTATATATATATCTGTTACACTATATACTTATGTTAGAAGTATATGTTATAATTTATATATATATATATATTATATATATATATATATATATCTGTTACATTAATATAATGTATGTTATAATTTGTTATAATTTATATATATATATCTGTTACACTAATATAATGTATGTTATAATTTATATATATATATATATATATATATATATCTGTTACATTAATATAATGTATGTTATAATTTATGTTATAATTTATATATATATCTGTTACACTAATATAATGTATGTTATAATTTATATGTTATAATTTATATATATATATATATATATATATATCTGTTACATTAATATAATGTATGTTATAATTTATATGTTATAATATTATATATATATATATATATCTGTTACATTAATGTAATGTATGTTATAATTTATCTCTTTTACGTAAAACCTTTTGCCTGACTTTTCAAGAGGTTGCAAATCCTTCCCTGACAAAAGTTATTAATATAATTCTCCGCAATGAACATTTAATCTCTTTATGTCACCTTTAACTTTATAAGATTCATGATGTGTTCCGTTGAGGTTTATTCAAAATTAATATAAAATTATAGAATATTCACCTGAAAGGTCCGTCTCCTCAACTTAATTAATCATTTGACTGTAGCGCTTTCGGGACTTGTCCCATCATCGGCAGGATTCAAAACTGGTGTTTCACTGAAGATCTGGTAGAGGGGGTTGCATGTATTGGGTTCGTTTTCGTTTATCAGGCTGTCGTTGTGAGCTGCTTTCATGATTTCCATCTCTTCGAGTACGTTTATCTTCGCTGGATTATTTTCTCTGTGCATTACTGTTAGGGTGTTTTCAATATTTAACATGCGATGTCCTTCATGGATAACGTGTTTTGCATAGCTTGATTTCCCTTCTGCGTGAATGAAGTCTCGAAAATGTTCTTTGAATCTGATGTTAAAACTCCTGTTTGTCCTTCCTATATAAAATTGTTGCAGTCATTACATGTCAGTTTTATAAACTCCTTTGCTGTTGAAAATGTTATTTTCTTCAATGGTATTGTTTATTATGTTGTTTAATTTGTTATTGGTTCTGTATGCTATTTTTACGTTTTTATCGGCTTTCTTTAGTGCATTGGCTAATTTTGTCGTTTCTTTTCCTGTGTATGTAAGTGTTATCCATGTTTTCTTGTTGTTGTCAGATTCTTTTCTAGTTTAGTTATGTTGGTTATGTTGTTCTTCCTTTTTTGTTTTTTTACGAGCTTATCTATGAATTCTTCATTATAGCCATTGGTTTTTGCCATATACTTAATGTAGTTGACTTCTTGGATATAATTGTCTTTGCTTAGTGGGAGTTTCAACATTCTACTGACTTTCAGGTGAATATTCTATAATTTTATATTAATTATGTCACCTTTGCAAGATTACGGAAGTATCAAGTATATATACACACTATTATTGTCAAGGTCTTCTAACTTGAATTTCCTCAACGTTTTATGTCATCTTTTTCCATAAAATAATCAAATAGAAACGGATTTTTATTCAAATGCTCAATGATCCATAGGATTTTTGCTTATTTTTTTTTGGAAAACAAAGCCAGACGTCATACAGTCGTTTTGATTGGTAGAATTTCAGATAAATTAATCATGATACAATTTTGTTGGGATGATAAATGGAAATAAAAGTACATATGTATACTGGTATTGTATTTGACAATTCGGAAATATTAAGCCGAACATTTTAAAATAATGATATATAATATATATATATATATATATATATATATATAATTAATTTCAATGTTTACACATCTTTCTGTGCCTAAAGTTTTATTTTCCTTCTCCACTCGTCCCATAACAACTACACCATCTCGTCCAGTACTCTTGTTTTCATTCAAGTTTTTGTTTTTTGCATCCATGACTTTCGAGGTCTTCCTTTCATTCTTCTTCTAGGTGGACATCATTCCAATGTTTTTCTGGGTAATCTTTCTTCCTCTAGTCGCCGTACATGCCCATACCAGTTTGATTGATCATATAATAACAATAATCCTCCTCCTCCTTCTTCTTCACGGTTTAGGCTTATTTACTCGCCTGTTCCGGCTCCAAATTGCTGCTCTTTCCATCTTTTCCTTGGTCTTCCCAAACTTCTTCTTCCTCGTGGTGAATAGTTGTATGCTGCTTTTGGTATTCTATTCTCAGTCATCCTTGCCAAGTGTTTTCCCAGTTTGTTCTGTATTTCTCTATTGTTGAGTTTAATTCCTGTATTTTTAGTTGTCTTATTTCTGTGTTATGTTTTTGTCTGTTCTTTGATATCCTGCTATTGTTCTGAGGAATCTCATTTCAGCAGCTTGTATCCATGCAGATCGTTGTGTTGTTACTGTCCATGTTTCGGATCATAAGTAATATTAGGCACTGTCATTGTCTTGTATAATTTTATTATAGTGTCTTTCCTGGCTTTAATAATAATAATAATAATAATAATAATAATAATAATAATAATAATAATAATAAATAATAATAAAATAATAATAATAGTATAGCTTATAATTCTCATTTCAACATATATTATACCTGAAAATTTAACTCTGCACGCAGACATAATCCCGTATAGGGCTATGTTAAATTTCAAATGGCAGTTTTGTTAAATAGGCTACAAATAATAAGGTCATTTAGAAATATTATCAACGCACCATATTAATCATAAAAATAAATTAGAAACATCTGAAGTGATTCTTTACCCGTAAACCTGTCTTTTTTCTGGCAGTGAAGATTTCAATCCGTAATCGTACTAATTGAAAAGGTAAAAAATGATCTGTATCTATAAATCATAGACTACGTGGAAAATTAGTTTTTTTGTATGCTATAATATCCTTATTTTATTTAGGAATATTTAAAAACGTAAGTTTTTTTTCGGAAGTCTCTGTCTAATACATTTCTTTGCTAAGGACCCTTAATTTCCTTAATTATTTTTGCTTCATCCATGCAGCATTTTCGAGGTCTGCCTCATCCATTCTTTCTATTGGCCTTCTATTTAAGAATCCTTTATCTTCTGTTATTCGGATAAGATGCCCGTATATTTAATTAGTTTTTTCTTCAATTTTAAAAAAATATATATCCTTTAACCTACGTAATTTATTATATTGTACTACAGTATTGCTGATATTTACTCTTCTTGAGATTCTTATCGACAGACTCCAGAAATTAGTGTTTACCATTGAAAATTTGTTTACTTGTTGGCTATTTATTACCCAAGGTTTTTATCCGTATAATAAAATGTTTTGTAATGCTTTTAGTTTATTTGTTCTAAATAAAATATTTATATTTATTTATACTAAGATTAGCTTAGGCTAACAATTTTTTCTAACATCAGTGATTCTTGTTTTAAAATCTGTGTTTTCTCTTTAGTTGTATTGACTATTGCATATGAACAGCAAGTCTAAGTAGGCTACATTCATTTCAATATTATATTAATAATTTAACTGTTACGGTACAGAATAAATTCTATCATCTTCTTCGTAATAGCGACGCTAGTTTTAATGTGAATAGAAGTTCACTAATAAGGTACACGGAGATTTCAAAAGACGAAATTTGTCTAATCCTGGATTGCCTAAGTAGCACAATGGTTAGTGCGCCAGAACATAATACAAGAGATCTTGGGTTCACATCTCGGTTTAGAAATAATTAGTTTTCCTTTAGTTGTATTTTCCAGATATTTTAACTAAAAAGTAAATTACAATAATTTACTTTTTGTTATTCATTATTAGTAAATAATTCTTGTATTTATCTGCACTCTTAGTAAGAATATCTCAAATACAGTTGAAATCTCATTCTTATCCATAATAGATATATACTATTTAAAATTTTATACGTTGTCTATTATCTCTGTCTTAAATTGTATATGTTATAGCGTTTCTAATAAAGAATATTTTACTTCATTTTATTTTGTAGTACGTCCGGGGGTACTCACGCTTTAGCATAGTTGGTTCAGACATTAGGCAACAGGCGGAAGATCGGTGGAACCAAGACACGGTAGAGTCAGGATTTTAACTGGCCTAAACCTTCTGGCTCCACCATAGTAATGGTGTCGACTCAGCCTCTAACGGAAATGAGTACCACACGCCTTTTTAAGGTGTAAAGACGGCTGACAACTCGACACACTGTCGAGAGAATTGTCAAGACAGGTGGAAACCTCAACTCCTACTACTACGAAGACCCTACAGCGACTGTAGTGGGATCATTTTGCCATTTGTAATAACAATTTTTTTTTTGTATTCTGCCGCTATTTCCTGAAGCCCATCCGAATGATCATTATACGTTCTTTTATTATAGATAGATGAAAGCTAGTATATTAAATTTTGTCTTAAATGTATTGTTATTAAATGCTAATATATTTGATCTTACTTTTACCTAAGTTTTAACAGAAAGGAAATTGAGGGATCAATGAGGAAAATGAATTGTCAATAATAAGAATTTCAATATGACATTTATTTCCAATCTTTAATTATATTATATAATAAGTAACCATAAGAGGTTGTATAGCCTGACAGAGCATTTAATGTCTGCAGGGATGGGGGTGGTATCCGTGTGTGTGTGTGTGCATGTGCGTGCGTGCGTGTGTGTGGTTTCTTTTAAAATTTATTCTGTATCAGTTTTTTTTAAATATTAATATACAAAATGAGATACTTTTTAATATATCTAAACATACGGCCTTTTTAATATATGAGTGCACAGTAGATGTGGATTATTGTGTATGTACTGTAGACGTAGACTTAAATATATATATATATATATATATATGTTATTACGTAGCTTTTTGCGGATATAAGTATGATTAATAAAGTTTTCTTGGGTTTTTAGCGTAATGAATTCAAGATCGGCCTCTGGCCACTGATTCCGACGTTTCGGCATGATCCCACTTGTCATTATCAAGGAAGTTCACTAATAAGGTACAAGGAATTCCTTGATAATGGCATGTGGGATCATGCCGAAACGTCGGAATCAGTGGCCAGAGGGCCGATCTTGATTCCATGACGCGGGAAACCTAAGAACATTTTATTAATCATTGTTTTTATACATTTTTTATATATGAGTGTAGGTGTGTAGCCATGAATTATTTATTTATATATTCTTATGTTTACCTTTTATTTGATTCATGAAAAAATGCACGTACGGTCAAATAGGCCCATGCGCAATGTAAATGACAATGCATTTCCTTCCTTTCGAAATGTCAATAAAATTACATTACTTATAAAAAAAGTTTTTCATCTTACTTCGTTGGTATATTTTGTGTGTCACATACCTTTCAGGGATTTGAAATGTCCGGAGAGGATTTTTAACTATTTTGATTGGAAACATACTTTCATAAGCACACAAGGATGCAGTGGTCTCCAGAATGAGTGACATGGACCGCTTCTGAGATAACACCTACATTAAATACATGACACAATTCAGTCATAATTTCGTGGTAAGCAAAGGAAATATATGATTAATTACTTAGTCTATTTGGATCTTAAAGTTTCTTTACTTTTATTTTACAGGTAAGAAAGGACTCCAAAACTTCATTCAGGAAATGTTCTGAGCTGATGTTTAGACTCATGCCCGCAGGGCCTTCGACAACGAAGTTACTCCTGAGCCACAGAGCTGAACAAGAAGAAATTGTAAGTTTTGACAGTGCATAAAAAAGTTTTGTATTCGGCGGGATATTTAAAAGTATTTTAACATAACGTTTGTATGAAATTTGGGTTCAAATAATATTTTTTAATTTATTTATTCTTATGTTGCAAAAAATATACATAACTATTTTAAATTTTATTTCGTTTTCAATAACATAATATTACTGTGTTTAATTGGTGAATTTTCTGAATAATTAGCATGTTGAATTGACAAAATATACATTTAATTGAATACTAAGGACCAAGAAAAGTGATACATTTTAGATTAAAATAACAGCTATACATTTTCCCAAACTATTTGTTCTTGTAAAAGGCTACAAGACGCATACTCGCAAGTTTGTAGATAAATCTTGTCTTTTCGCACTAATATGAAACAAATAACGGAACGAAGATACTTTCTTTACTCTACCCTTAATCTTTTGTAGGACTTACACCCTCCCGATGCAATATCCGTGTCGATTCGCCTATATATAGGAATCAGGAAACCTCAAATGCGTATTATTAGAAAGCTAGACAATGACAGGATTTCCTGAATACGTGATTTCGGCCACCGCCGAAGAAAACACAAGAAAAGGGACAAACACCCAGACACAGAGTGGAGATTTAAATCTCCCTAACCTTTCGGAAAACAAGTCGGACGTGGAAGACTAATACAAGACAGAGATAGACCAATGCAACATAAAACTTCAAAATAACAAACTCCTAATTAAAATAAAAATTAGTGCTGTGTTGATCTAGAGGAAATTAACCGAGTCGTTACGTATAACATAATTCATATTAGATTTGTTTGACTCCAATATTTGCACTTTTCCATATATGAAGCAAACTGCATTGCGGTTACAAAAGTACTATCCAATTGCATGTTTGACAAATACTGTATAATTATAACAAAAGGGACTACACACATTAAGTGAACAATTTGCTTACTTTATATGATGATTATGTAACATAACCGATTTCATAGAAATCCATTACTGTGAACGTGTCAAATAATTAATTCATTCACTGTAAACTAAATACTAATCCGGGTCATTCTGTAGTGCTTATAGCATAAAGATTATTAGAGGACTTCATTCACACATCTTTATCATAAGTAAGCCACGAATGATTTCCAATTTATCTAGAGGATTTGGAAATCAAGAGTGACAGCTGTTAGGACTATTTAACGAATAAAATTAAGCTGTTTACTTACAATCATTATTTAAATATAGTTATTTTAAAATATTTATATATTTAATGTAAATGGCGATGTTAGGAAACAAATGAGAAATGTTTGGTTATGTTTTATTTGTTCATCACTACAACTTAATCATGCTATTTATTGTAAGAATGCACCTCAGTGGAGAAAAATTAAACACATCAAACTGTATATTATAACCAACATTATAGGTTATTAATTCATTTTACAAACAGAATCAGTCATGGAATAAGTACAAAAATCCAGAAACAACTGGAAATTTCACGTAAGAAGAATGAGCAGAACAAGAATACCCACGTCAAATCTTAAATTACCAGCCACCAGGCAAGAGATCTTTGGGCAGACCCTTCAAATGTTGGATTGAGACCGTAACAGACCACTAGGACTATCACATGAAAGGAAGAAGAAGAAGAATTCATTTTTTCGGAAACAACTCGGTAAAATCTGTATTTAAAAACACGATTATTGAACACACAATTATTAAATGTGTAGGTCGAAGGGATCTGTTAATTATTGTTATATTCACCGTTAGAGAGTCGGTTACTGCAAAATAATCTCTGACCTGCTCACAATATTAAAACGGAGGAGTTTTATTTAATTTGGTAATCAAAATTCGATAATTATCGAGGTGAAACACGACTGTGATTAGTTGTAAAACAAAATTCATTGAAACGTGAGTAGTCATTGGCTCCCATTTGGGGTATGAGTTAAATAGTTAACGATAGGTCATACAGAGAGAATATTTATTTGCTAACGGGCATATACTGCCAAACACGTCGTTTATTAGTTATTCGATCGAGGTGAGCACTAGGGCTTGGACATCAGGTTAGATTAAGTGAACTCTTACTCTACATAGCTTACTCTTACAGCTTGATGAGAGAGTGGTAGGGAGAGTAGTAGAAAAATTCTGACTAGTATGGTATTTGTGCTGTACTGTTTATACGAGGTATAGGCGGTAATGCAATAAGTAGCTAATTATGGATTACAAGTTTATTTTGTTGCGTAAAATATTTTTTATCCTTTTAAATTAAACGCTACAGTACAACAAAAAGTTAAAGACATTTATAATTTCCGTACATTAATTCTCTTTGTGGCATCTATAAATACAATGCTGCATACAGTATTACAAAAAAATAACGAGTTTTTCTGCTTCTTCATACAGTTTAAATAAAGGGGTAACACAAAAAAAGTATGCACACTGTACATAATACAGTAATCGTAGAACTTGTTCAAAGCGGAACCGCATGGGACCATTTTTTTTCCATATTAGACAAAATTCCGCATTAAAAAACTAAAACATTAATAATCCTCGATTACAGAGTACCGTATATGTCTTTTTAAGTATTTTGGATTAATTGTAGTTCCGCTGCCATTGAAAAGTGAAGTATGGTATGTAAAGTGACTTCCACGGTAACGCCCGAAAAAAAGTCCTGTTCGTCAGTGTTAAAAATGTCTCTTAGGCGCGTATCCTGAAATTAAAAATTCTTCTATCCTCCTTCAACTCTACATTACACAATTTACAAAATATTTATCTTCTTTTAGGCAAAAATACTGACGGCCGTACTCACGTACAAGTGAATTCATCTTGTGTGTGTTTGTTTTCGGCATGTTGTTATCATTCATCAGATCGTGGTGATCGATATTATGATTTGACTGCATACTATACTTTTAGCAGCAAATATGCTAATGACTGTGGTACTACGCACGGGACAGGACTAACTACCTGTGTAGTCAACTGTTTGAAAGCGACACGGCAATGAAAAGGCAATGAAGTCCGAACACTAGTGAGCACTATGCTATGTAACCAAATCGTAATTAGTTGTTAATCTGCATCGTACGTCTTAATTTTGTTTACTGGTACTTTAGTTTGTTGTTGTGAAGGATTGTACGAGCAGGACCTGTTGTGTGGCCTGTGCATTCACCTGACTTAACATTCCCTAATATTGTTAGGGGAACATCAAACGTATGACATGTCTTATGGATTTAAAAGTATAATTGTCATCATAATCGTGATGAATTCTAGTTAAAATGCACTTCACAAGTAAGTAAAGTGTCTATACATCACTCTTGATATGTTAGCATCCAGAGACCAGTCATATCGTGCTCCGAACGTCTCTAGGGCGAGTTAAAACGCCGAAATTCATAGATTAAATAAAGTTTCTACAACCTATAATAAACTACCGATATGAACACTGTTGTTAAGCGAATTTAAGTAGGAAATATATAAATTATGGTAAAAGTTAAAATTGACATTATTTTATTGGCAATCAAGTTTAGGGAGCGGGATGACCTACGAATGCAGCAAAGTTTATCATTCGACGGTGACGTCAGTGCATTCAAGTTATCTCCAATCTCCATCGATACCAACAGATCACATATACCGAGCGTAATTACCTGAAAGTTGTTGCAACGTCACGGTGGAGTTGTCACGATTTTAAGAGAATTTTAGAGAAATGATAAAAAAATATTGTTACGTAGAAGTAAATCTAAATAAAATTTCCGCTGCGCAAATACCAAAAATAGTTCGGACACACCTCCTCTCTGTTTATTCCATTTCTCTTAACAACAGTGTCAATCATATTCTCACATCTAGATATGCATTTGCTCGCGTCCCCACCCACGTACTCTCCTATCCTGTCTTCCATCTCTCAACTGACCTTAAAAGTCACGCCTTCTGGCGCACAACACGGTCAAATTATTTGGCTATACCTTTACTTGTTGAGCTTTTCCATATCACTGTCCAGCAATGCTACACCATTGAACAAAGATCTGGTGTTTCCATTTTGGAGAATAGCGTTAATGTAAAGGAGAAGGCAAGAAAATTGGGATGGTTTATGGAAAACAATTGTCCTTAATGGTGAATGCTTTAGTTTGGGTATCATGTGATGGATGAACGGTTAAGGAACTAATGGTCAACTAGGCTTTCAGATAATCTGTGTCCAGTGCGAGCACTAAAACTGTGCCTTAACAGGTAGACCACATATCAATTAGTTACTTAATTTGTTACTAGATACAAATTGTTTCTAGCCTGTAGCATAAAACTCTGGTTTATTTACATTCTACATCTGTTTTCTTGGTGACTATACCGTTTATTTGTAGGTAACTTCATACTTACTGTGCGTCCAAGCGAAGAGCCGGAGTGGCGTGCTTGTGAATTACGAGTTTTACATTCACTATACACACTAAACCATGTTCATACCAGCATCGAAACAAATATGCAACCCCCCCTCGCTGTCTGTTTCAACACTTAGATGGAAGTATCTCACCTTCTTAAATATAAAAATTCAGCCTGCTTAAGTTTGTGGCATATGGACTTCTAAACGCTCAACTGATCTTCATGAAAATTAGTACATTCAAGATTTCAGATACGGCGAGTGTTTATCCGCTATCTATTATGCTCTAAAATAATTAGAAGTGGAAATACATCAGAAACAAAAGTTTAAAAATCGCCCTAGCGGGCGCTATTTTCAATGTTTCGCAAGGAAACTCAGTATCTTTTTCTTCACTTCCTGGTTTGTCATTACTTGCCTGTTCCGTCTTCACTAATAGATCTAAGACCATCTGTTCCGAGGACGTTCAAAATCTGTTCTTCCTCTCGGAAAATAATGTAAGATTTTATTTGGTAATCTATTTCTTCTATTCTTTCTACATGTTCTTTCCACTGAATCTTGTTATTAAATATATTTTCATTTATGGAGTAGATCTGCAATTATCCTCATTTCTTATCTGGTCCGTTCTAGTGCATCCTTTTACTCTTCCTGAAAATTTCATCTCGGCTGCTTGGATTTTACTTTCTTGTTTGGTAGTGATAATCCAAGATTCACTCCCATTCAAAAGGACAGGGACTGCCATTGAGTTAAAAACAAATATTTTGTTTGTTTATGGGCTTTATTATTCAATGTTCTATTTATTTTACCACAAATAGCTTGAAACTGACGAGTTTTATGTTCAATATATCTATAATTTCAACAGCTGGTATCACATACTAAATATTTAAAGTGGAATACTTGTTCAATAATTTCATCTCTAATTATTATTTTGCACGCAGAATATTTCTCAGTATATGCTATTAAATTAAACCGAGATAGGTATTCTCGAAAACTCAACGAAATCCGACTATTAGAAGTAGGGATTTATCTGATATCCGAAAAAAATTACTAGGAACCACCATGTTTGGTTCGTCGCAACGTATAACTTTGTGTATGCAGATTTCCACGTATGGCGAGTATCATTAGGTGTAGGAGTTCACCTGAAACGAAAATATAAAAACATATTTCATTTATTTAGGCGTAGCAGCGCACACCGGGTATAGCTAGAAGTAGCAAAATTCTCTAGAATTTTAAAGTAATATTAAATACGATAGTGACATGATTATATATAATATGTGTATGTGTGTGTGTGTGTGTGTGCGTGTTTGGGAAAGGATGTGGATGACCTCATACTTGAAACAGGGAAAATAAAAAAATATCTTGGGTCAATAATTACAAGTTTAGGTACCTGTGAGACAGATGTACAGATTAAAATTGCAATGACAAAAATGCAACTAAGACATTACATGGAATAATTTGGAACAAAAATATTACAATGGAAACTAAAATGAAAATTTATAAGAGCATAATACAGAATATTTTGTCATATGGGAGTGAAACTTGGTCAATGACGGAATCACAAAAGAATACAATTAGAACAGTTAAATTTGATTATTTTAGAAGAAGCCTCCAAAAAACAAGACAGGATAAAATAAGAAATGAATTCCTTTGGAGAGAAATGAATGTCACCACATCTGTTGTTAAGAGGATTGAAAATCAAACGCTTAAATGGTACGGCCATGTATAAAGAATTGAGAATGAAAGATGGCCAAACCATTAACATGATTGTCAAATTAGTAATTTAAGCATGGAATGCACAAGCGGTAAGGTTAGACCATCGGAGGCCATTTGGTGTTAGGTTAGGCCCTATGGACCAGTTTG
The DNA here is from genome assembly GCA_030220185.1 of Diploptera punctata. NCBI lineage: Eukaryota > Metazoa > Arthropoda > Insecta > Blattodea > Blaberidae > Diploptera > Diploptera punctata. Next base: position 18,134 of record JASPKZ010009282.1, read on the forward strand.
GGTTATGACAGGCCATAGGGGGCAATTTGGGGTTAGATTAACCAATGGTCATCTCCTGGAAGAATAAACGTGGCAGACCAAGATGGAAATGGAAAATCTACGTCAGAATCATAATGGATGATAGGAATTTGGAAGAGGGAGATTGGAATGATAGAGATAAATAGAAACTGAAGACGGCAAACCTATAAGTGGGAGAAAGCCCAAGAAGAAGAAGACATGATTTATAGGTATCTTGTAATATCATACAGTTTTAATCGAGAAAGTTCTAAATGGAAATTATCTCATTACAAAATAGAGTGTGGTTGTAAATAAGAAGTAAGATAAAGAAGGTAGAGTGAAGAGATGTATGCCTCTCTTCTGCAAATTACACTGCTACTCATCTGTAGTCTGATCTGTAATTAAGGTGATTTGTGGCTTAGAGAATGCTATTGTCCACTTCCTTCCTCGCTTGCATTGCTCTTTATGTAAGAGATTATTTATATTCTACCATATATTTATGCTCTACTCTGTGTTGGAATCTTAACTTTTAGCGAATAAAAATATTTTCCCTAGTGATCATCTTCCCATTAATTTTTATAGAATCAGCTTTATACTGAAAATCTGATCTCTTGGATACCTATTTATTCTATATCAACATTGGTGATCAATGACCATACATTGTATCGTAAGTATAAAGAATAAGCCGGATACTAATATATTTAACATTTTCTACAAATTTGAAAGTAATAGAATATCTGGTACATTCAGCTGTGTGACTAAAATTTCTGCTTAAATCATCATCTTCAATATCTTCTTCTGCATGTACATATAACAACATATGCGAAAGTATATCTTTGGAAAATTTTGCAAGAAGAAGGAATTCACCTCCTTATGGGAATATAATGATATAATATTAAACTCAAACAAAAAAAAAACAAACTGATATAAATATTTAAAAAATAATATTTAGGAGCCAAGTCTTACTCCTCATTATAATATGTTACTATCTTAAATTTAGTATATAAAAACTCGTTCCTTAATGATGATGATTGTGTATCAACTATCTGTAGAATACAAAAGGCATAAAATTGAATTCCAACTAAGTAACTCACTGGCACAATCGAACCTGTAGGTTTATGGCTATGCGGACACAAGCTATCCATACATCCCTTTCCTGGTCTGATGTTTTCCAATCATCCCCTGTAGAATATAAAAATTATTGTTATTCCCTCGCCTCATTCTTGGCCTACATAATGGGCGCTTTCTCTCTGTTTTCCTACAAGTAGTTTCCATGTCCCTCTTCCATTCCCCATTCGCGCGACATATCCTGCCCATCACAGCCTACGAGACTTAACTGTTTTGATTACATATGGTTTCCAAGGAAAATCATGTAGCTCAATGTATTGTAGTCTTCTCCATACGTCTTCTGATCATCTCCCTTTGGCCCAAAGTCTTTCTAAGAACTTTATTCTCAAATACTCGTGTTCTTTTTCCTCCCTTAAAGTAAGAGTCCATGTTCCGCATTCATATAATATAACTGAGAGAATAACAGTTTTTTACATTTCGAGTACAGTCTGTAGAAAGAAGTTGAGATGAGAGTCCCTGTAATGTGCAACAGCTTACATTTCCACAATTGAGCTTATGTTTAATTTCTTTGTTCATCTTATTATTTTTTATAATTATTGTTCCTAGGTATTTGAATTCAGCCACTTCTTCAATTTCCCTCATAAGTCAATAACTGCCCATTTTCATTATATAAAGTATTTCTATATGTTACCATATATTTAGTTTTATTGATGATTACTTCCAGTCCCAATTTCTTAGTGCTACTCATTAGAGTGTGTATATTGGCCTTTAGTATCTCTTCGCTATCTCCTAGTAATACTGCACCATCGGCATAAACTGACGGCTTATTATTACCATTGAGCTGCACGCAGGCGGTAACTTTGCTCCCGAAGTGGTGACCTATGCTGGACGGTCGACAGCGATAAGCCAGATGAAAGAAGTACTTTGGTCGAAAGAGTGACGATATTTCACTGCATAAATACAACTGTCAACAAATGTGGACATAGGTTCCATTGGAATAAAATTTTCCGGAAGGAAATAGTCCCCCATTCGGTTCTCCGATAGCGGAATACTTCAGGTAATACATTACAAAGGCTTAAATACGATAGAATTCAGAAGGAAAATGTGTACACTATTCTGCTATTATTTTAAATTCGTCAAATGTTAGACTCATTCGAATGTGACTAAAATAAGCAAAAAGTAGGATGCAAATACGCAGTAACAGACACTTTTGAAATTCTTAGTAAATTAAAAAGTCCGGCCGCTGAGTCTCCGGCCATGACGTTCAGGTTGTACGAGGGGCAAAGGGAGAAATTCGCCCTCTACTGCCAATAAGGATATAGTTATGTGGGAGTGCACATCTGCCACAACCAATCACTGCTCTTGACGCCGCTAGTGAGGTTTGAAATTGCTGCGATGTTGTCGGCTATATTTCTTCTAACCGCGTCGTACATAAAGCGGCCCCTGCACTGAATATACATAACGGCAACACTGTCGTGAAAATTTCAGGTCCGGAACTGAACGGCTGGATTGTAGTATGTGTGAATTGTGTTTTCCGTCTTAATGTTGTGATGTCTCGGAGGAAGCATTTTCATTGAGCTGGTCACTCATTCAGGGAGGCTCCTCCATTTCCTTGTGTTCAAAAAAGTGTGTGCGTGAACCATAGTTTAAAATCCCTCTCCCGACAGATCATGTCACTGTAAGGCACGGGTGAAACGTGGCATGTAAACGTAACTATAAAGTTAGAAGTTAAACTGAGAAAGAATCAGAAGAAGGAGGGCCACTATCTAACCAACTATTCGGTACTTAATAGTACGCCATATTAATCAGCTGTTCATGTACAGTGATGTCATGTTATTAGCTGATTATTCCAATAATATTATACCGTTCCTTACTCTAAGAGTGGGGGCAATATTATGCGTATTTTCGAATGAAGTGCTTAGGATTTTTTTTAACTAAAGTCAATTAACAGATATATGAATGGAGTTTTTATAAAGCAGTGGCAGTCTCCTTACTTTTGTATGGTAGTGCATTTTGGGTTTTATCTAAAAGAGAAGAGAAGATCATAGAAGCAGCTGAATTGAGATTTCTGAGAAGGTTAGCTGGCTGCAAACTTCTAAATAAAAGAAGAAGTGAAGATATTAGAAATGAGCTAGATATTTTTAAACTTTTAGATAAAATACAAGAATCTAGAAAATAAACTGGAAAGAACGTGTCCAAACAATGAAAGATGAACGCATCCCAAAAATTATACTTAATATGCCTAAAATTGTTATGGAATGGATCCCAATAGAAAGGAGGAAGACCGAAGAAAACTTGGATAGAAGGGGTACAACCAGCTATGAATATCGGAGGATTGGAGGAAGATCAATGGATGGACAGAGAGGAATGGCGTTTGGTTTCCGGAAGACGCGGCAGCTGCCATGATACCGGATGATGATGTGATGAATTACAAACCAAAAGGAGACGGGAATATTGGTAGATCGGAAAAAAGAGACGGATTCAACTTTTTGAATGAGAATCTATGAGACCAGAACAAGCCACATGGGTTTAATCAATGATTGTTGATGATGATGAATGGAGGAAAGTTTATAACAGTGAGCTACATGGGCTTAATGGGAATCATCCAGATGTAATACGAACAGATAATCCCGTAGACTATGATGGGCAGAACATGTGGCGCGAGTGCGAAATGAAAGAGGGACGTGAAACTGATTCTAGGACAGTGCTTATTAAACAGGCTAAGATTTAGGAGCGAAAATAATTTTCCATGATTTGAGGAAGTCAAATATGTAGGGAATGGCTGGAAATAATAGCTTGAATTAGGGAAATTTGGGAGTTTTTTGTCCATGCGTTCATGAATATCCGAGTTCGGTACTGGCAGTGAGTGTACATCTATGTGACACGAGTCAGAAGAGTTTTAACTTCTATCCCATGACTTTCGTGTCTTTGGATTTTGTCTTGAATTTCATGATCTCGGGCGCGATCGAACTCTCGAACTCAGGATTGGGTTGCATACGCTACTTTATACCATCAATACCAACTCGCTGTGGAGATAAATTAAATTATAGGTATCAAATAAATGTATATATTCCAGAATGTATATTCTCCTGTAGTGTTTTAATTTTTATACAAGTATTCTTTCTGATCTTGAATTATTGCATTTCACAGATGATATATGCGCAAAATATAATGTAATTTTTATATTTATTATTATTATTATTATTATTATTATTATTATTATTATTATTATTATTATTATTATTAATGTTAAACATTACCTTCGGAGGACTGCTGGATACTCACTAGATCACAAAAACAATGAAGACATCTATGAAGAATTACACATGGAACCTTCAGAAAACAAAATGTCTGATTACAAATCAAGATAGATGCAACATGTTCATCGAATGGAAGATCACAGGATGGCCAGCAAATGTTAAGCTATCAACCTGCACGAAGAAGATCAGGACGTCTGAACCGAAAGTGCCTTTTGCGGTTCAGTTATCATCTTCGTGCTCCTTCCCGCTTACGAACATTTGTGAAGCCTGCCAATGTTTCCTGTGTTCCGTGTGGTTACCCCTTCCTTCTTTACCCTTTCCATTGCGCATCTTGGTAGCGCACATCCCTTCTCCTGGCGAACCTGATATATGCTCGGCTATCTCAGTGGACTTGAACAGTCAGTCGATCGGGCCTAACAAGTGGCGTTTGGGTTCTTTACGAGTGGATTCAGTGTTGGAATCCTACTCTTAGTGTACCATGCAAAGGACGAAGTTAGCATGGTAATGCAGAAGATAAGCATGTGGATTGTACACCGAAGAATGGTTGGATTTAATTTATATCTAAGTCAGCATGGAAGAAGGACTTTCGATTCTGCTTAGAGGACGTTTGAGTGTGATTGTTTGAATGGTACGTCGTTATCTTATTATGTTTTGTGTTATTATTGGGCTTTGATTGATTGTTCCAAGATATAGTTCTGTTATTTATATTACTTTATTTTTTTTTATAATAATCCACACTTATTTTTGTATTAAAAAACCAATATTTTATGTTACGGCCCATTGTTCTTATTTAAAGAATAGCCATTGTTCTCTATCCCATAACGAAATTAGGTCAGTCCATGCAAATTATAATCAGTGTTATATTTATATGCTTGTCCAAGTGGAAAAAGAAAGATGAATGGTTAGCCGCCTTCTATGGGCCCGAGGCAGGCTGTTTTGTCGTAAATAACTTCGTTGAATGTTTGGAATCCTTTGCTAAGTACAGCAGTATCATAACCCAGCGATCCCGGAAGGTAGCAGTGACGTATTCGTATTCGTACTCTCTCTCTCTCTCTACGTACAAATTATTAAGCAGCGCATGGTTGGTAAAACCAAGTCGCTACAAAATAGTTAGCAGAGCGTGGTTCGTTCTAAACTACTCGCCACAAATGGTTTCTCAGAGCGTGGTTAAGGGTTGGTTTTTTGGGGTTTAATTGCGCCCAAATGGTAACAAAGTGTTTACTTTGTATTTTTCATATTGAAAGATATGCTGTACTTATGTTGAAGTTATTAAGTACTGGTTTACGTGTTTGTTGTACTTTACGTAAACATTGATTCATCTTTCTTCCTTCCAAAACAGAGACTGATTTATGCAAGTAATACTACGTTCGCTTATTGTTGTTTACATCTTGTGTCTATCATACTTTATAAACATGCCTAGCTGGGTGGATGTTATATCCAGAGATAAGCTCGTTTGTGAATTAGGCCTGCTAGGTATAGAGGTTGAAGGTGATGTAAACACATTACGTCAGCGGCTTAAAAATTACATGAATTCTCTCTCCCAGCCTGAACAAATATTAATAAAGCGTAAGTTCATTGTAGATGGTGCAACCCAAGAAGATTATTTGGCAGAACAACACAAGAGCATGAGTGATCGTAGACTTAGTTCTATTAAAGATTTATCTAGTGGAACTGTTTCTAACATTTCTTCTTTTATGGAGCAGAATAATCAGCGGATTTTCCGAGAGTTGATTGGAAAGGTTAGATCCCTGTGATGGTGAAGATAAAGAATCGCTTAGTGGTCTTCCTCATCAAAATTAACTCGATTTTCGAATTGAAATTGGTTTCCGATGAGTATTTTGTAAACTCGATTTTGAGTTGCATCGGAGGAATTTTATTGAATATCTGGAGTGAAGTTTGTTAAATTGAGATTCTCTTGGATGGAAAGTTTAGAACATGTGAAGTGTTCATTGTTGCCTCCTAGATTGTTGGAAGACTTTTGGATTAAATTTGTGTCACGTCGATTCCAAATGCCTAAGGAATCTTTGTTGGAGTTTATCTCCAATGTGCAAGGAGCTTCACTTGTGTTGAATCCTTCATTTTCGGAAGAGAAGTTAATTGACCTTATTCTGCAAAATATGTCCCCGGCTACTAGACAGCATTTGGTATTTTCTACAAAACCTCATAATGTAGCCGAAATGTGTCTCTTAGCCAGAAAAGTGGCGGATTTTGAAATTGCTGAAAGACAGAGGGACTTTAGTGAAAGAAGTAAAACCGACAATTTAAGTAAATCTAATACTTCGACGAATCGTCCTTCTTGGCAGTCGAAAAAGAATCTTCAATGTTGGAAATGTCAGCGGTATGGGCATCTGTCTAGAGAATGTCGGTCCAAAGATAAAACCATTCCTCAGGTTAATGTTATGACTTTATCCTCGAGAAGGTATAAGAAAAGAATTCAAACTTCTAAGAGAATATTTCCTTCAGGGAATAATAGACCGTCATCTTTTGTGGCAAATTTGCCTCATTTACCACTGGAAGTTTTCCACCAGAAAATAGACGGTTTGTTGGATAGTGGTGCTTCTATTTCTCTTGTGCGAGAAGACTTTATCTCTGCTTTGCCTAAGAAATTTTTGAAGAAGACTTCTTTGAAGTGTAAATCAGTCAACAATCAAGTTTTCTCTGTAGATAAAATGGTTCGTTTGCACTTAAAGATAAATAAGTTTTCATGGGACCAGTTGTTTTATGTGGCCCAAGAGTTACCTGTTCCCATTATTCTAGGTTATGACTTTATGTCGAAATCCGGCATGAGGATTGATTTTCAGAATGGAGTCTGTAATTTCAGATTTGCTCGAGACGTTTCGCTGCCGTTTTTAACGTACATCCTTGTATGTATGGGCATGCATATGGTAAGAATCCTTCGGAACAATGTTGTGTTATGTCTCTCAATAATCTTGAGGAGGATAAGGAATTATCTAAATTGGTGAAAGAATTCCCCGGATTATTTAGTAATCAATTAGGAAGAGCAAAAAACAGTTTTTGTGAACTGGAATTGTTGGATAATGTCCCTGTGCGGTTCTCCACCTTTTCAGTTTTCTCCACCTAAGTTGCAGTTATTACAAAGCGAAATTCATAAGCTTATGCAACAAGGTGTTATTAGGCCAAGTCGTTCTAGTTATGCGAGCCCAGCTTTTCTTGTTCCAAAACCTAGTGGAGGCCATAGGTTGGTTATCGATTATAGGAAGCTTAATAATAAAGTGGTGTTTGATTGCTTCCCATTGCCCACTTTGGAAGCAGCTTTCCAAATATTTTCATGGAGCCAAAGTGTTCTCCGTAATTGATTTGCATTCCGCCTTTTTCCAAATACCATTAACTCCCATCCAGTAGAAAGTACACGGCTTTTGTCACTCCCAATGGTCTTTACGAGTTTAATATGTTTGCCTATGGGTTTGAGTGTGGGTAGTCAAGTATTGAGTCGTGAATTGGACAAATTGTTTGGGAGATTGAAATACAAGTATGTTTTTCAATACTGTGATGATCTCATTGTGTATTCTTCTGATATGCAGCAACATCTTGCTCATTTGAGAGAAGTCTTTGAAAGGTTAAACAATAAAGGATTTACTGTTAATCCTGGAAAAGATCACTTTGGGATGTTCTAAGATAAAGTTTTTGGGCCATTTGCTGTCAGCCGAAGGTATCCAGGTGAACCCGGAGAGAGTTGAAGCCATCAAAAATCTTCCTACACCTAAGAATTTGAAAGGCGTTAGAAGTTTCATGGGAATGGTGGGCTTTTATGCCAGATTTATTCCTAACTTCTCTCAGGTTGCCCTTCCTTTGAATAACTTGAAAGAAAAAGAAAACTAAATTCTTATGGAGTCAAGAATGCGAAGCTTCTTTTCAAAGTCTTAAATTAGCTCTTTGCGAGGCTCCCACTTTACAGGTTCCCGATTTCAATAAGAAGTTTATTCTTCAGTGTGACGCCAGTGATAGGGCGTTAGGTGCGGTTCTTAATCAGGAAATTGAAGGCAATTTAGCGCCTGTGGGATATGCTAGTCGCACTTTAAATGAAGCCGAAATAAAATACAGCATTTACGAAAGAGAGATTTTAGCTATTGTTTTCGGTTGTGAGAAGTTCCGTACCTTTTTGGAACATAACCGTTTTGTGGTTCACTCAGATAATCAAGCAGTTTCTTGGTTATGTAAGAACAGTGGTACCCTGGGTAGAATCGGTAGGTGGGTTGTGCGTCTTTTCTGCTTTCAATTTTGAAGTAGTTCATGTTAGAGGATCTGATAATGCGGTAGCTGATGGTTTATCGCGACTGTTCCATGAAGATGAAGTTCCGGAGCACCCTCAAGTCAATCTTCTATCGAACTTTCCTGCATCATTTAAAGATCTTAAATTGCATCAACAAGAAGATGATGATTGTAAGAGATTGTATGCTCAAGTTAGAGCTGGCACTAATAGTCCAGATTTCTCTTTACATAGAGGTCTATTAGTGTACAATCCTCGAAAAGGTCCGAAGAATCGTGTGTTGGTTCCCGTAGTACTGCGGCCTGTTTTGCTCAAGTATTATCACGATTCTCCTTTGGGGCATGCATTTGGGCATTGCCAAGACTATGGAAAAGCTCAATAGACCATATTATTGGCCTCATATGGGTGAGGATGTGCGTAAATACATTTTGAATTGCGTTGATTGTCAGCGAGCTAGCCTGCCCCTAATACTAAGTTGGTCTTCATTCGGCGGAGCCCTCCACAGCTCCCATGCAAAGACTCTTTATTGATTTCTTTGGTCCCTTATTCGCTCTAAGCGAGGTAATGTTGGGGTTCTAGCAGTTGTCGACGGGTTCTCTAAATACGTGGTGCTTCATCCTGTGAGATCCTTGAAATCTAATGCAGTTTGTAGAATTCTTCACTAGAAACTTTTTTCCGAGCTTTGGTGTGCCTGAATCCATTGTTTCGGATTAATGCTAAGGCCTTTACTTCTCGTATGTTTAAGAATATGTGTTTCGATTGGGGTGTTCGTCGCATTACTACTTCTCCCCATTATCCAAAACTAACCTTTGTGAGAGGTTTTTCCGCTCGTTGAAAGCAGGGCTTACCATTTTTCATAATGTCAAGCAAAATGTTTGGGATCAACATTTGCCGTTGTTTGCTTTGGGTTGTAATGATGCGGTCCATGAGTCGACAAAAACTACCCCTGCCGAATTGTTTTTGGGTAGACGTATTATGCATCCCTTAGAGTTAAATTGGCACATCACGGAAGCCGATTTAAGTGATTTGAAACAAGCCGATAAAGTTCAGAAATGGGAGGAAGCATTCAAGAACCTTAAGCTCGCTAAAGAGAACGTAGCTAACAGGTATAATAAGGATAGGAAGGATGTCTCTTATAAAGTTTGCGATCGAGTACGTTACCGCCTTTATCCACTTAGTAATCGTGGGGAGCAACGTATGGGAAAACTTATGTTCAAATGGTCTGAACCGTATGTTGTAAAACGTTTTCTAACACCAGTTACTCTGGAATTGGAAAGCGTCAATGGCCATGTTATGAAACAACATGTGAGTCAGCTAAAAATATGTAGTGATATCCAGTAAATTCAAGCATGTTTGTTATAAATGAAAAAGAGCTGAATGTTAAAGCTAAATTACTATGTATTATGACACATGTTAAATTAGCGTATCTATGGTTCTGCTTTCCTGTTTGCGCCTGTTCTTTGTTTCAGTTGTATGTTACCTTTCCTTAAACATTGGCAGTTCTACAGTCTATATGCCTGGAGTGTTCGGCAGTCGAGCGCTTGGAGGATCCGGCCGACCCCCGAGTGCCTAGCTGACCGACATAGTGGCTTTGGAACTATGGATTCCTGGAAAGCGGTGGAACGGGATTGCGATCCGGCAATCCGAGGATTATCGTCACCCGAGTCTTCACCTGGAACGCCGCAATGTTGTGCTATGGCGGCTGAATCAAATGGGAGTCTATTTTTTTCAGCGCTGGAATAGTCTACATGAAAGCAGGTGTGGTGATCGTGATATTGGGGACGATGGAAGATTTGCTTTGAAGTTACCGCTGGAATCCAATAGTGCTTATGTTCCCCTCCAACGTGGGATTGTTTTCTCTGGACTTTATTTGGAAGTCTATGGACCTTTTCTTTTTACCCGGAGGGTGTAGCGGGAGCTATTGAACCGAAAGTGCCTTTTGCGGTCCAGTTATCATCTTCTGTGCTCCTTCCCGCTTACGAACATTTGTGAAGCCTGCCAATGTTTCCTGTGTTCCGTGTGGTTACCCCTTCCTTCTTTACCCTTTCCATTGCGCATCTTGGTAGCGCACATCCCTTCTCCTGGCGAACCTGATATATGCTCCGCAATCTCAGTGGACTTGAACAGTCAGTCGATCGGCCTAACAAGTGGCGTTTGGGTTCTTTACGAGTGGATTCAGTGTTGGAATCCTACTCTGGTGTACCATGCAAAGGGCGAAGTTAGCATGGTAATGCAGAAGATAAGCATGTGGATTGTAAAACCGAAGAATGGTTGGATTTAATTTAATCTAAGTCAGCATGGAAGAAGGATTGCCGATTCTGCTTAGAGACGTATGAGTGTGATTGTTGGAATGGTATGTCGTTATCTTATTATGTTTTGTTTATTATTGGGGTTTGATTGATTGTTCCAAGATATAGTTCTGTTATTTATATTACTTTATTTTTTTTTATAATAATCCACACTTATTTTGTATTAAAAACCAATATTTTATGCTACGCCCCTGGTTCTTATTTAAAGAAATAGCCATTGTTCTCTATCCCATAACGAAATTAGTTCAGTCCATGCAAATTATAATCAGTGTTATATTCATATGCATGTTCAAGTGGAAAAAGAAAGATGAATGGTTAGCCGCCTTCTATGGGCCCGAGGCAGGCTGTTTTTGTTGTAAATAACTTCGTTGAATGTTTGGAACCCTTTACTAAGTACAGCAGTATCATAACCCAGCGATCCCGGAAGGTAGCAGTAACGTATTCGTATTCGTACTCTCTCTCTCTCTACTACAAAACAAATGATTAAGCAGCACTTGGTTGGTTTTACGATCGCTACACGTCTACTCAAAAGACTTTTGGATGGTGTTTCTCTTGAGGTCGAAACAGGTCAACAAATTGCTTAATTCGTGAATGTACTATGATGATGATGTTGAACTTTATAGTCTATAAAGCGTTTTTGCTACTTAATTTGCCAGTGTTACGCCATCTTGATTGATGATTTCCCCTTACAAAGAATTATTTCAATGTAATGAATTTTTAAAAATTATTTTTATTGTAATAACATTCCGCGTTTTAAAATAATATTTAAAACTTGTCTAAATGTTTTAACGTACAAGTTACTAGTACCTAATTATATTATAATTTTGGGAAACTATATTTATTACTTACATTCTTATTTATATACATTTTTACAACCAGGTCAAATCCACTCTAGGATCTTTAGATGCGGCCTTAAGTTGACGTTCTGCTGTATTTTCATGTCCTTTTTGATGTTCATTTTTTTCTAATTTCAACGACGTTATGAAATAGTGAATACGGTGTGAAATGGATCCTCGTAAATTCTAGCACATGTCTTGGGAACTCAGAGAGCACCAGAGTCTGAAGCTGTGATCTCCCAAAGACGAGCCTCAAAAGCTATCACATGAAGCACCTCACTCTGTAGAGACAATACTCTGATGAACCGGAATTTACAATTAATCATAAAATTAAATCTAATATAGTATTCTTACACAAAAAATACTTAAATGTAGGCCTAACTAATTCGCCGGCACTGTCGAACTTAGAAGTTAATGGTCATGTGGACATAAGCTCTGCATTCATTCATATCCTAAGCCAATATTTGCCAATAATTCATCATATAATTCACCTTCTTTAAAATGGGCTTAATGTTTTTCTCCCAACTCATTCTTGACTTACCTACTGAGCGGTTTCTCTCAGGTTTCCTAGAAGTTTCTATGGTCTTCTTTTATCCTATATTCGTGCCACAATTTCAAATTACGTTATCACCAATAAATAAGCTGTATGATTTTTAAAAAACATATTTATCATGCACGTAAAAATATAAGGATTTCCTTTTAGAATTCGAAAGGGAATGATCTCCTTCACATGTATTCAGAACAAGCCTCTCTTTCATTTATTTAACCTGTACGTACTAAATTGCTATCGTATGAAACTGTGGTGCTCTCTGTTACGTAGTTTTCTTTATTTACCTCTCTCTTTATTCGTCTCTCTTAGGTCGAACATTTTCAATAACTTCATTGTTAGATAAGTATAATTATAACTTTAATGTATTATACGTAATAGCGAAACGTTTACCTCCAGTCGTAGCAGCACTGCTGCGTCGCAAGGATGTAGATACTAACCATGTATAGTCAGGAACAAATAATAAATGAAGCACTTATCCAGCTTACTTAGGGTTAGAGCTGCTCCATACAGACTGACGCGAAGCGAGTGTACGCGGGATGACACGGCATTAGTTCGCAAAGACTAGGGTATTAGTTTCATCCACAAAACGAAACAGGTCAATGTTCAGCTGTGTATATAAATTTATATATAATGCTTCCATAAATAAAGGTACGTCAATGTACTTTTATCATCTTTATTTGAAATTATTTTTAGCATGGTCAAAATGATCATTCCGAGCATAAAAGTTATTTTTGTCTTAGTATTTTTTTTTTAGTGTTTTAACACTTTTCTGGAAAAAATGGCGTTAAATAATCTCGGAATTAATAGAATATTAAATATCTTACTTTCTTGAAATTTACATTCTAAACTAGAATATAAAATAAACGATTATATGTAACTCTGTTTAATTAATATTTTTTGCTTAGTTTACAATAGGCATAAGGATTAATTATTCATGTAAATGGAACTACATTTTAACGTTCAGTGTTAATTAATTTAATACACTGGCATACGTTATTAAAACCGTAAGTAGGCTATATTGTAGTTTTATAATTAACACATGTATAATTAATTAACTAATTAATTACATTAATTAGTTACAATTAGCAAAACGGTAGTGCATTTTTTCTGTAGACCTATATGAAACAATTGATCTAACTCATAATGTAACCCGTCAAACAACATAGAGACCTTTTAATCAATATAACCACAAACATAGTCTACGTACGTCTCAACATTTATGGGATAAATTTATACCTTTTTAGCGTGTATATATATACGCTGATTGTCAATTATTGCATTCACATACTGAAAAATGAGATTTATTTATATCAGTGCATTCCCACGTGGAAACGAATGCTCGCTAGCGGGAATTTCTTCATAAAGCATAATTAGTTAGTAATATATATATATATATATATATATATATATACAGGGCGTCCCATTCAAACATCCCAAATTTTAATTAATCATAACTAACAAAGTATGCGGAATTATGAAATGAGGCCGGTATTAAACGAAACAGAAACTCAAAGAATTTTCATTGCCACACATTGCCACGCACTATAACACCTATATCCTGCTCTAATTTCTTCAATCTGTTTTTCTGAAACACGTGTACGAGCACTCCTGATTCTTTTTCAACGCTTCCAGTCGTCAGAAACTTCACAAGCCATGCTTTAATGGTCTTCCCACCAAGTGAATTTCCTCCATATTCTCTTCGGTAATTTCTTTGCACTGTAATTGTTGACTTCATCTCGGCATACCAGAAAAAAGTTTGTGCTCGTTATTGAGGAGTCACCATTTTGTTTTATGTCATTATTGTCCAACATGCGACAGATGAATTAACTGCAACAAAGGAAACAAAAATTCTTTGAGTTTCTCTTTCTTTTAATATCAACCTCATTTCATAATTCCGCACACTATGAGGGTTATGATTAATTAAAATGTGGGGGTTTGAATGGGACACGGTGTATTTTATTGTCAATTATTGCTTTCATGTCCACCGCTGTGGTCTCGAGGTAGCGTGCTGCCTTGTCACGCAGCGGGCCCGGGGTCGATCCCCGGTCGGGGCAGTTTTTTTCTGGTTGAGGTTTTTTATCGAGGTTTTCCCTCGCCTGTAAGACAAATGTCAGGAAAACTTTAAGGCCCCAACGGTCCCCGAAATCATATGGCCATCATCATCACCCTTATCATTATCATCATCCTTCACCGGTGTGGAAAACAACGGGAAGCTACCACACCTACAATTCCCTAGTAAAGGTGCAAGCATAGCATGAAAATGCTATGATTACACTGAAGGACCTGCCTTCGGGCAGAATTACTATGGATGGATGGATTGCTTTCATATACAGTAAGAGCTCCTTATTCGCGGTTCCCTTATTCGCGTTTTCATTATTCCCGGGTTTAAAAAAATGCGACACAGCTCCTGCTTCATTCGCGGTTCCAGTCGGTATATTAAAAGGGTTAGTATCCTTTATTTACTCGTCGGCAAACTTTTACTGCAGGCACGTGCCAAGGCGAGTTTTACAAAGAGCGATTCAAACCAAATGGACAAATTAATATCAAAGTAAAACAAACCTTATTGTCACTAAGCCTAAAGTTCGTTATTAAAAGCCACCCCCATCGTATATCCCGCGCCGCTATGTCCGTTATAAATGCCGCCCTCTCCACTATCGGTGTCTTAATGTTTCAAGTTGCTATTCGTTGCAATAATTTTGATTGTATAACACGTGTCTCTTCTGCTTTGTTGCCAATATATAATGTCGAATAAAAGGAAAGAAAATTAGTTTTGAAGCTGAAAAAAGTAGTGTTCCCGCTTAAAGTAAAAAACAGAAATGCTTGACCGTTTACGCATTGGCGAGTCGTTTGCGTCTATATCACGCTGTTCAGTGTTAATGAATCAACTGTACGATTCATCAAGAAATCCGAAGACAAAACTACAAATGCTATCGCTGAATTCACAGCTGAATATCAATCTGAATTGAAAGGCATTTTAAAAGAGGCAAAACAGGAAAAAAAAATTAACTTCTTTAAGCCCTTGCTTAAGCCTGATATTAATAATTAATAGGCTATAAATTGTTCAAAATGTCTCACTAATTGATTTTACCTTGATATTTTTTATGTTATTCTGAAAATTGGAACTTATCCCCTATATACCCATACAAATTACCATTCCACATTCGCGGTTACTGTATTCGCAACATTTTGCGGAAAGTATCCTCCGCGAATAGGGAGCTTTTACTGTACTGAAAATAATATTTGTCTATATCCGTACATTCCTACGTGGAAACGAGTGCTCGCTAGCTGGAATTTCTTACCAAGCATAAATTAGTAATGCTTATTTCTTTACAAATGTCAGCGAGTAACATGTGGATAGCACATCGCCTCAAAGTGTTATCTAGTAGGCAACTAAGATATTACTTGGAAAATAAAGGCTGATTACATTTTGCTCAGACCCTCAGATTTGTATTGAAAATAAGATATCATTAATTTTGGAATGGAGGGGTTGGTATATATTCACGAGAATTTTTCTTCCGATATGAATTAAAAATGTATTTTCTTCTCACAATTATCACTAAATCTTCAATCACAATTTTATCTTAAAACTATTCTCCTTTGAAGGTTTAATTAACAATCACTTATCACATAATTACAGATACAGTACTTCCTCATAGTTTCATTACAATTTAACCGCTTGCCGTCCAAAACAACACTGGGGGTCGTCTTTACGCTCTCTAACAACTTATAGGCGAGCTAGACGGAAAATTTCCAGGTCCATGAACGAGTCATGTGTTCGACATGAGAAACACCTCTAGTCTGTTCCGATGTTTCTCGAATGGGGAGAAAACGATGTTCGGTTAGAAATCTCTGCGTACTCATTAGCCTGTAGAAATATCGGCTGGACCCAGGACTCGCGATTGGCTACTTCGCGAAGTCCAACCGCCTAATGGACCAGGGTTTCTCTCGCCGGTCCCGCGCAGTTTAAACGAGCGCTATTCCAACGAGTTCACAATATCAACTGTGGTGAGAATGATAATTTATGAGACAATAGGCGGTATATGAAAGATGTCGTCTTATTATATTTTAGCACCTTTACCCGGTTTTCGCAAAATCTCCCTACGCTCATCTTAGAATATACTGTCGCTCTCACTCCCACTTCTCTCCGTCATTCTAATCTCTATCGTTCAATCATTGTTTCCGGCAATGCTGAACAAATCATACACCAATCAGCGTTATTTATGGCCCGTCCTCTTCTTCTTCTAACAAATTGCATCCAATTTTTTTTATTCTCCTTGGGAATCTGTCTTCTGTCATTATTTTTACATCACCATATTATTTTGTTTTTCCCTCTTTTTGATGAAACCCATTATTCAACTGTTTGCCAAACCATTAATCCATTTATAAAGATGTATATAATAAAAGGGAATTGAAATAGAACTAAAGATAGAACATATTTCTAAAGCGTTTGTTTGCTATAATCAGTAACATGTATGTGAACATGTTCATAAGTTAATGCCACGAGTGAGTTTCAAAGTATCGATAAATTTCACGAATCACGGCAAGTGAGGAGTGAACTTATGCTAGCGGAAATTTTGGAAATTCCAAAGTTATGGTTGCATTTGTTAAGACTATTTAATGAATAAAAATTAAGATGTTTACTCACAAATCATTATTTAAATATAGTTATTTTAAAATATTTCCTCTGGTCCCGAGGACCACGGGTTCAAACCCAGCCGGGGTTGATGGATTTTTTTAGGATGGAAACATCCAAGGAGCAAGTCCTCCGGGAGGGACTTCAAGCCGTGGGTCCCGAGTCTGAAGATTTTTAGGCTCGGTAAACGATCCTTAAGCCTGAATAAAAGGCCTCTAAGCAAAATTTACCGAATTTTCCCGTCCTAGTACTACCTTGGTTTCCTAGATGTCAATATGAGGCGGAACGCTGACCACGGACCACTCAAATGACATCTATACGAAAACAAGTGTAACTAAATTAGTATGGTTCGAATTCTTCCCTTTAGGGGGAGAACGCCTAAATCTCTGTTGAGGAAACATGGGCTTACAAGATTCAAGAAGATATATTTAATGTAAACGGCGATGTTTGAAAACAAATGAGAAACGATTGATACGCTTCATTTGCTTCTTTTTTTCATCATTGCAACCAGATCATATTATTTATTGCCAAAGGAACGCAATATTGTAAGAATGCACTCTAGTGGAGAAAAAATGAAACACACCAAACTGTATATTAATTCATTTCTGATGTTGTATGATGTAAATATGACAATTATATTTTTGTGGATTATTATCTGGGAAAACATAATTTAAGAAAGTGCAAACAGTGGTTTCTTTTTTGATGGTATAGTCAATTGCTACAGATGTTTTTATATTAACTCCTGCATGCGCTATGTGTTGATATTCATGCACTATATATACAATCTGGTAGCCGTATTTCTTAGGGAGTCGGTCACTGAAAAAGAATGCTATGACCTATTCAGAATGTTAAAAAGGAGACGCTTTCTTTATTATGATAAACTTTAGTTGGTAAATTCTAGGCGAAACAAGACTGTGATTGTTTGTAAATCGAAATCATTGAAATGTGATTGGACATTGACTCCCATTTGGGGCATGTGTTAAATAGTCATTATTAATCTTATTACAACGCAAGGTAGCGTCCTATAATTACACGTTGCCGGAGATACAAGCGTGCTTCTCGCGATAACCAACTCATTGGTTGGCGTGACCAAATCTCGCGAAATTCGTAGTGTTCATAATAGGATTCAATGTATTTAAATATTTCACCTAAATGTACGCCTTTCACTTAAAACGAAAAGGTGATTAAAATATAAGCAAAATACCATTGGAATAGAGCAAATAATATTTAGTCAAAGTAAAGAATTCCAAATGGTACTTGATGTTTCTTCAAATAGAAATGTTGCAACCTGGTGTACTTTCGGGTTTTCACCTTCTTGGCTTTCTAAATTTTTACCGTGATTTTATGGACAGGTCCTCATGACAGTATGGAAATTATTATATTTTCAGTTTAACATTTCTTGAGAGAATTTGAAATGACAAGAGTATTTTAATGCACAAAAGAATGAATTTCCAGAATAAACCTATGTTTAATTTGCTTGTAGTCTCATCGCTATTTGTAATCATTATACCTAGGTATTTGAATTCAGCCACTTCTTCAAAATTTCTGTCATTTGTCATTATATATCCATTTCCATTATACAATGTATTTTTGTGTGTGAACATATATTTAGTTTTATTGATGTTTACTTCCAGTCCAAATTTCTTAGTGTTACTCAATAGTGTGTGACATATGGTCCTTATAACCCGTCACATACATTAATAAATTAATTTTACAAAAAAAAATCGTTCCAGCTTTTAATAATAAAATGTTAGTTAACTTGAGATTTATTATTTTTCCTTTTCTTCATAGAAGTTTGCTATCTGATTAATATCTACTTTTGAATATACCGCTCACTTCAAACCTCTTTTAAATTATGAAGTGATGGATGTGCACAATAAAATTTCCTTTTGAAATGTCTTTGAAAGAACTCTGTCAATTTCTTGTTTCTGGAGCTGTTTTCATTTGCGGCTGTGGGCTAAGCTTTGGTGCGAACTGTCATCACTTGCGTAGTTCTCGAAGGTGTAATCTAGAAAAAATACACTGTGCAACGTGAAATTTGTCCTTTTATGAAAATAGGTGCATTAGGTAGACGTTTTAATGGCAAAAACGAATCTGTAATTAGATTTTGTCTATCACGTACCGTTTTTTTTCAGAAAACCCAAAGAAATATCTCAAAATCTCATGCATCTCAAAAATAAATTCCCAAACCTAAGTGATGCAAAGATTAAGGAAGGAGTGTTTATTGGTCCACAAATAAGAGCAGTCTTCCAGAATGAAGACTTTGAAAATAAATGTTGGAAGCGGAGAAAATGGCTTGGCTTCATTTAAATCACTATGCACGAACTTTCTTGGGAATAAAAAATCAGCACACTATGAAGTAATTGTAAGTGAATTATTACACTACTTTCATATTATGGGTGCAATAGTCTTTGAAACTACATTTTCTGGACTGTCATCTGGACTTCTTTCCAGAAAAACCTTGGTGCTGTCAGCGATGAACATGGCGAGAGGTTTCACCAAGAAATATCAGCCTTTGAAAACGATTCAGTGGAAGATGGAATGCAAGTAGCTTGGTGAATATTGCTGGTCAATCATAGAGATAGCCCAGAAGCTGTCCATAAGCGCAAACGATCAACAAAGACATTTTAATTTGGTGTTCTTTGCAATTGTTTAGTTTGTCATTATAAACTAACTTGTTACAATAAAAAGTGTCATTACAAAACATTGATTGGTGGTAGAAAATTTTGGATTTCAGAATTGAATTCAGCTCATCTCAATTAGTTAATATCACATAGTTTAATCTAAAGGATAGAAAAAAAGTGTTAAGTAGGGCCTACAAGACAGCTTTTTTTTGTTGTATATATATATATATATATATATATATATATATATATAATATCAAAGGGGGTACGCCGTAGCGTAGTGGTTAAGGCACTGAGCTACAAGCCGGAGGGTCGAGGGTTCAAGTCCCGTTGGGGTCAGGACTTTTAACTTTTAAAACTGACCCAAACCCTCTGGCGGTACTATGGCCCTGGGGTCGACTCAGCCTCTAACGGAAATGAGTACCAGACGCTTGTTCTGGGGCAAAGGCGGCCGTCACGCAGGGCTGACAACCCGGCTGACATAAAGTGCCGATTGTCTAGAAAAAGTGGGAGCCTTAACCTCCTACTACCCCAAGGGCCTCCTAAGGCCTGTTGTGGGATCACTTTACTATATATATCAAATGTACATATGTACAAAGTGTCATTAAAGAAAATTGGTGGGTGATAGAAAATTTTGGTTTTCAGAAATGAATTCAGCACATCTCAATTAGTTTAAATAACATAGTTTCATCTAAAGGACAGAAAAAAAGTTTAAATTTGTTGCACAGTGATATTAGCTAGGGAAGATCGGGAGCAAATGTTGTGAAAGACTGGCCACCCTGAATGAAGAATAATATACATATGGTATTTGCTGGCAATTGAAATACATTGCTTGTTTTTCAGTATAAACTGTAGGAAATTATATTTAACAGATGTAGATATAGAGGTTTGGAACTAAATTAAAAGTCGCCCTTTAAAATGTATGTCAAATAATGTTTTATTTCACTATACTCATTAACAACTCAGGTTATTAGCATCGAATTTTAAATATGGACATGAAAGGAGAGTCACATTTAATCAGATCCACTTATTTGAGACTTGAAGTTATTTTATGTGACGTAAATCTACTACTTGGGCCAAGACTTACACCTTCCATCCGAGAGAAACAAGTTTTACGCCATTAAAAATCTATAGACATTAACGAGTTTTAAACGCGAATCTCAGAACCAGAAGCGAGCATGTTAACTATTAGACTATTCGATGGATATTAGAAGATACTTTTTTCTCTAATATCTACCTACTGTTTCTATATATATATATATATATATATGTGTGTGTGTGTGTGTGTATGGCCGTAGCGTAGTGGTAAGGCATTGCGCTACAAGCCGGAAGGTCGAGGGTTCAAGTCCCAGTGGGGTCAGGATTTTTAAACTGGTCCAAACCCTCTGGCGGCACTATGGCCCTGGGGTTGACTCAGACTCTAACGGAAATGAGTACCAGACACTTGTTTTTGGGAATAAATGCGGCCGTCACGAAGGGCTGACAACCCGGCTGACATCAAGTGCCGATTGTCCGAAAAAGTGTGAGCCTTAACCTCCTACTACCCCAAGGGCTTCCTTAGTGGGATTACTTTACTTTGCTATATATGTGTAGGCCTATATAGTCATGAAAAGAATAATAAATCCTTGAGTCGCGATTTGAATCCGAGACCTCTAGCTCTATACGTTAGCACTCCAACTAATTGAACCACTCAGGAATCCCACACATGTATCTTTCTTGTATTATATATAATTCTCAATTCACGAGAGGCAGCGGCCATTTAGCCGGGAAGACCAACTAAACAAGAATTAAAAGTACCTTTTCTAAGTTTCATGGAAGAGTGACTTAGCCTACATGGTTTTTTTTTCCCTGTACTCTTCATGCTATTTAACATAACTTAACACTCTTTTTTGTGACCTATAGTTTTTTATGTTTAATGGTGATGTGCTGCACTGCCCTACGTATTAAAAACGGACGTGAAGGAGAAAACATGTTTTCCTCAGTTGCCTTTAATTTCACGCTAGAGGTTCTTCTGCGTTCCATAAATATTCAACATGGGCTTCATGGCTGTATTTCTGTTCTGAAGGAAGATATACCCAGGATTTTTAAGCCCTGAAAAATTTAATTGCCTCAGTCGGTGAACTCGTGGGATGTCAGATTCAGAGATGTGCATGATAGTCAGTCAGTAGTTAGACGATAGTTTAAACCATTTCATAGAATTGCAGATTAAAAATGGCGATTAACTCATTCGCTTCAGGTTTAAATGCTGAATGAATTTCCCCAGAAACCGGATTTCAGATATTCAAAACGAACAAAATATAACTGTACTTGAGATCACAATAAAGGTGAAGACCAAACACTACATTTACTATTCATAAATATTATCAAAAGATTACCCTGCAAAGGGATCTACAAAGTATTGCAAAATATATAACGGCAGAGTCATGCGAGTGTACCTCGTCTTCTGAGGAAAATGGGTTAAGAGAGTTGAAGGCAATTTGTTCGCTTTCATGAATGGTTTGAAGAACATTTACACAATTTTACAAAAATATAGCTTATATTGAACAACTCTATACAGACACCAACTTTAACCAATAGTGCGATGTACAAGTGGGTAGTATATAAGGCAATAGTTTATGAAATGGTGTAATAATATAGTTATTTTAGTTAGTTCTTTATTCAGACCTTGAGGACAAACTGTGCTGAGCACCGCGATCTGAAATATCTATTGCGCTTATCCCAGTATTATGGAGATACTTGGAATGAATGTATACTCTAAAGTGTTAGTAAGTTGTAGATCGTCTTCCAGATCCGACATGTCAGGTTCTACTTCAACTACTCACACCGCCATTTTTAGTTTGGGGCCATGACCGCGCGGAGGGACTATAACCCTGTCATAGGCTCCTTCTGCCCCTTTTTGGTTTAATCCCCGAAACAACATATTTTCAAAACCTGTGGATTTCCAAATGAACTATTTTTTCTCTATACTTTATCAGCTCTTAGAGTGATCCTAACATAAACAAACGCCAATTGTATCCTTCCGCCATTCACGCCACAATTACTGTCACACTGGAGAGAGCACGTGTGAAGTATATAAGACATGTGATCATTGAATGGATTACAAGAGAGTTGGTGGGATTTTTCACAGAACTTGTGAAATACATTAAAAATATTTTTTACCACTACTTGTGATTTAAAAAATTAGATGACAACACACGAACTGAAGACTCGACGCCTTCAGCCATTTTGTTGCATCAGAATCGACTTGAACGTGACTCGATTGCATCATCCATATGTAATAAACTATTTTAAGTTGTAATTATTGATTAGGTATATTTTAGAATATTGTTTGCGTTTTGAATATTATATTTTTTTCTTTCAAGAAGAATGGCAAGTATTTCAGAGGACATATTTTTAATTTAAGAAGGGAACTACATTTTCGCGTACTTACTGCTTCTATATCGTATGTCCGTGTCCATAACTAATGAAACGCCTGTAACATGAGATGAGGTGAAGGGTAATATGAAATGAATGGATGATAAACGAAATGACATGGAGAGGGGGGAAAGAGGAATGGAGTGTGTTAACGGATGAAATTTGGAAAATGAGAGAACCCCGGGAAAAAACGAAAAATTCCGGTGTAGTCCATCACCGATACAGTACTCCTCTGGAACCGCTAGGATTCGAATACGATATCCCAGTCGGAGGAGCCCCGAGAAGGCATATCATAATTATATTAATTCAAATAAATAAGCTACCACGTTAGTAGCTGCAACTATGTTATCTAGAATTCTTGTTTGATAAAAAAAATTAATAACATTTTCCAATCCTATTTGATTATCGGAAAGTATTTAATGACATTATTATTCTTAGTATGCTGTATAAATGATTTCAAGTCCCGCGCCGTAGCCGAGCGGTTAAGGTAGGAAGCCTTGGCGCAGAGCTACGGGACTTGCGCTGGTTCGAGTCTCCATGCGGGAAGAAATTTCCTCATGGTATTTTCGGCCAGTATGGGACCGGTGCCCCCCCAGCATCGTGAGGCAATTGGGTAGCTACAATAAGTAGCGGCTCCAGGTTGAGGAACCAGCTAAACGGCTGGGGGACTCGACATGCTAACCACATGTCACCCCTACACTGGCTTTGATCATCTACCTCTGTGATTGACATATGTGGATGTGAAGGGCTAGCAGCCGGCTGGTAAAAGGGCAACCGCTGAAAAAAGTGGAAAGACCCTCAATCGGAATAAATGATTTCATAGGAATCATAAAATACGAGTACTATCGAATGGAATGAATAGTTTTAGACGGCAGCGCATTTGGACTAATTTGAGGTTTTATCCTGGTTTTCCTTACTCGTTAAAATGGTGGTGATGAAATTTCATTATCAGGACTTGTTAAATCAATATCAGGATTTCACAAACAACATAGAAATTTGATGAGTGTTTTTTACCGCAAAACATATGGCAAAATATAGCAGTCTATATAATAACAATAATAACAATAATAATAATAACAATAATAATAACAATAATATTTTTTATTTAGGAATATTCCACAATACAGTGTTTTCTCCTTCAACCCAAAGTGATTTGTCGCCAGAGGTTCCTGTCTAAAGCATCTTCTTCCCTCAAATCTCTAGCTTCCATACTTCTCTTCACTCCATCCATCCAGCCATCTATCGTTTTCTAGGCCTGCCTCTTCCACGTCTTCCATTAGCTTTCCAATTAAGGATATTCTTTGGTATTCTCTCTTCTTCCATTCTTATGAGGGTTGTAAATACGATTCAAACGTTTTCTTCTATTTTCCTAATATGTTTTTTTTTTCAACTTGCTTAATTTCCTTTGTTGTCATGTTTCTGACCTTATCCCTTCTTCAAATTCTTGTCGATAGTCTCCAAAAATCCATTTCTACCGCTAACAGCTTGTTCTCTACTTACTGTCCAGGTTTCGGACCCATATAATAGAATGCTTTGTAACAGAACTTGAAATACAGTTTTCTTCGTTCTGTATATTATATTTCTATTCCAAAGCACCGAGTTCAACAAACCAATGATTCTTCTTCCATTAGTTATTATTATTTCAATTTGTGTAGTTGAATTCTCGCTTTTATCTAAAATAGATCCTAAATATTTAAAATTGTTGACATTACATATTCATCCTGAATTATATTTAGGTCATCTGTTGTATCCAATAAAAAATAATCTGTTAATAAAAATAATAATAATTGTTTATTTATTCTGGCAGATTTAAGGCCATAAGGCTTTCTCTTCTACTCAATCAACAAAAATATAGTAAAGTAAAGTGATCCCACAACTGGCCCGAGGCCCTTGGGGTAGTAGGAGGTTAAGGCTCACACTTTTTCTAGACAATGGGCACTTTATGTCAGCCGGGTTGTCAGCCCTGCGTGACGGCCGTCTTTACCCCCAGAACAAGCGTCTGGTACTCATTTCCGTTAGAGGCTGAGTCGACCCCAGGGCCATAGTGCCGCCAGAGGGTTTGGGTCAGTTTAAAAATCCTGACCCCAACGGGACTTGAACCCTTGACCCTATGGCTTGTAGCTCAGTGCCTTAACCACTACGCTACGGCGTACCCCCAATCAACAAAAATACACAAATACATATTTACAATAAACAATTTATCTATTCACTATACTAATTATAATGTGTTGAAAATGCATTAAAAGTTTATACTGTAATTTTCATAAGGAAACAAACATTTCATACTATAAATATAATAATAACAGTAATAATCACAACCTACTGAATGTAATATAACCTCAGATGTTAAATCGACTTTCAATAAGAATTAAATAAATATTACTAATTAAAAACAAGTAAGGTGGTTAAAGACACTGCGCTACAAGCCGGGAGGTCGAGGGTTCAAGTCCCAGTGGGGTCAGGATTTTTAAACTGACCCAAACCTTCTGGCGGCACTAATGGCCCTGGGATCGACTCAGCCTCTAACGGAAATGAGTACCAGATGCTTGTTCTTGGGGTAAAGGCGGCCGTTACGCAGGGCTGACAACCCGACTGACACCAAGTGCCGATTGTCTAGAAAAAGCGGGCGCCTTAACCTCCTACTGCCCCAAGGACCTTATTCCTTTATAAATATTTATCTGTTTTTTTAATCCTTTATTTAAAATACTCGGTCACCTCAGAGCTTTTTTTTTTTTTTTTTTTTTTTGCTTGTTGAGGATATAATTCTTAAAAGAAAAGAAAATTATTGCGAAATATATACAGAATAAACGAGGTTTTCAAATAACGATTATACTAGGTATTTTAGAGTTGGTCGCTTTTCCCAACCCCCCAGTTAACACATATATTGTCTTTTTTAGTTTGCACCCCAGTGAGCAGTTTTTAAGGCGCGCCAGGACTGCAGTGTGGCATCGATTCGCAGTTGAAGCCTTTCCTGGCGCTACTTATCAGCATGCATGAAATGCTAATATAGACTGATGTATAAATTAAGGGAGGAAAGCGACAAATTTAACGACGAAGAGAAACTGCTGATAATTATGTTAGTGATTTGAAATTCTATTTCTTATTTAACATCCAATTTGTGTTGCACGTTTTCATGGTTGGTTACACTCTCAATTGCTTGCTCAAGGCGACAAGATACAAACTTTAATATCACCAATTTGTGAACAGCTGAGCTCATATCATAAAGGAGATTCATAAGCTTCCACCTCCTCTACTTTCTCTGCTCACAAATCAATGTATCCGCCCCTTTCACATCCTTCCCTTGCTTTAACTAAATACTCGAGGCAATAACTATTGCGGGATCGAATAGAACTAGGCTTACCATAAAATCCCATTTGTGTCCCCCGGAAGTCTGCAGATTAATGTTTCTTATCTTCAGTGTGTAAGCTATAGTCCCAGTTCATAGCTATACAGTTCAGCGGTGCAATTGCTTCGCAAGCAAATTTTCAGCAGTAGTAAAACAGAGTTAAATGTGATATTTTAGAAATATTACAATTTCAATTTGGGATAAATGTTTTTAAATATAAATATACATAAATGTTTTTAAAGTGAAACATACTTGTCAGCTCATTTGTATTTATCATATGCTCAAATTTTATAATATCAGTTTGCAGTAAGTGCTTTTAAATATAAATTTAGGCCTACGTCTTCTTCTTGTATCTTGTAAGCCCATGTTTCCCTTAACAGAGATTTAGGCTCTCTCCTCCAACAGGGAAGAATTTAAACCATACTAATTTAGTTACACTTGTTTTCGTAAAGATGTCATTTTGAGTGCTCCGTGGTCAGCGTTCCGCCCGAAATTTTATTCTATGAAACTCAATCTTAAGTACTCTTCACAAAGAGTTTAAAACATTAATTGGCTATAAAAATATTAATAAAGGAAGAACATTTATTTTTATTTCATTATTTTCAATCATTATATTTAACAACTTCTCATACTGACACCTAGGAAAGCAAGCTAGTACTAGGACGGGAAAATTAGGTAAATTTTTGCTTAGAGGCCTTTTCATTCAGGCTTAAGGATTTTTTACGAGCCTGAAAATCTTGAGACTCGAGACCCACGGCTTAACGTACCTGCCGGAAGACTTGCTCTTTGGATTTTTCCATCCAAAAAAACCCACCGACCCCGGCCAGGTTTGAATCCGCGACCCTCGGGACCGGAGGCAAGGAGCATAACTACTAGTCCACCGCGGATACATAAATATTTTTGAAGTGAAACATACTTGTCAGCTCATTTGTATTTACCATATGCTTAAATTTTATATAAATTTCCAGTAAGTGTTTTTAAATATAAATATAGGCCTACGTAATATTTTAAATAACACTGGTCAACATTATTTTTGTCTCATGAGTACCAATAGGCCTACTTGTACTTAATGCCAGTTTTTTTATCGTGTTTTCAAATATGTATTCGGAATTCCTCCATCATCCACAGCTTTTTTTATTTCACTTTCAATTAATGGATTTAAATAATTATTTTTTTAATAAACCTAGATTTCTTCCCGGAAAATCTTGTCGCAGTGATAGCGATGAGTCCGCAAGGGAAACACGTTCATCTAGAAGATTTCCCAGCTATGGACAAAGACCCGCATATCAAGGACAATGGTAATCCTAATATGCTGGCACGATTATTGTTGGACTCTAAAGAGGGATGCTCCACGTGCGAAATATAGCAGATAATCGTCAATTCTTACTTTCTAGGTGAGTCCGAATGTTGGAATATTGTGTAGTTACGAATGTAGAAAATATTAAAGTGTTTGAAATTAAAAAATTCCTGATTCTCGGAAACCTTGCCGTGATGGGGAAGAAAAACCGATATCCCATATTTTTTGATTCAGGAGACAAAATACTATCAAAATAAACCTTACGTTTTTTTATGACCCCCCGACAAAAAAAGTATATTTTCGTTTTGCTACAGCTGTAATAGGCCCTAATGTATACATGATAGTTTTTTTTATATTTATCATATACTCAAATCTCACAATTTCAATTTGCAGCTAATATTGTTTTAAGATACATGAATATATATAATATTTTAAAACATAACGTATAGATACAAAATTATAGGCTTTCAAGGCAGTGTCTTCATTTCTGTTGGATTAGTCTTTCGGGCTAAATGGTCCCGTAGTCTAGATTTCTTAAAACTCAACATTTCGTCTACTACTACAGTAGACATCCTCAGAGTCGGCGTGCTGTATGAACTCCTAGCTCTTACACTTTCAGCCCGCACAGCCGACAGTTGAAGATTGTAGGAGTTCACTACATGCATGCAGCATCTCCTCGAGGATGTCTACCTACAGTAGTGGACGACAACGTTTGGTTTTACAGACAGCTAAACCACGGTTATTTAGCCCAAAAGATAAACCCAAAAGATAAACCCAACAGATATCAATAACGTACACATATAAAGTAAAGTGATCCCACAACAGGCCCGGAGGCCCTTGGGGTAGTAGGAGGTTAAGGCTCCCACTTTTTCTAGACAATCGGCACTTTATGTCAGCCGCGTTGTCAGCCCTGCGTGACGGCCGCCTTTACCCCAGAACAAGCGTCTGGTACTCATTTCCGTTAGAGGCTGAGTCGCCCCAGGACCATAGTGCCAGAGGGTTTGGGTCAGTTTAAAAATCCTGACCCTAACGGGACTTGAACCCTCGATTCTCAGGCTTGTAGCTCAGTGCCTTAACCACTACGCTACGGCGTGCCCCCTAACGTACACATATTAGTTTTTTTATATTTATATTTTATATTTATCATATGCTCAAAACTTACAATTCAATTTGGGATAAATATATTTAGATAATATATGCACTATTTCTTTTATTCTCGTAGGCCTACACATTTTTTCCCGTCGAAACAAGGCTGCTCCCTATCGCGAGTTACGTAACCAAACAAATGAAGTTACTCTTATTTCTTACAGATGTAAATATTTTTTTTTAAATTATTATGCATATTAATTTTTTTCACGTGATCAAACTGGACAATTTTTCATATTTTGAACCTCTTATAGGAATTAATCACATGAGGTTTAATTTATGATAAAATCAAATGTTTCCTGTTTATATCAGGACAGGTAGGAAACATTTGATTTGATCATTTTTCATCTTATTATAGACTTCTTCTTTGTTCTACTTATAATTTGTAAGATTTTCATCCTGCTCATTTCTAAACTCTTGTTTTGGAGGAAGACGTATTCGATGTGCATTCACTGACTATCCATCTCTTGGCTGGTCTTCCTCTTGTTTTTTATCCCGTCCATTGGTCTATATTCTTTATTCTTTCGCAAAGTCGGTTGTCTTACATTCTTTCTATACGACTTTTCCAATATTTTCGTCTATCTATAATAAATTTGGTTATGTCATGAATGGTGACGTTGTCCCTAATTTCTGTGTTGTATATCTTGTCAAAATATTGTTTTCCCCTGGATAGTTCTTAAGATCTACATTTCATACGTGCTTATTATTTGTTTAGTTTTTGTGTATCAGGGCCTAGTTTCTGCTCCATATACGATAAATGGTCGAACAAACCATCTAGGACAGACAACTCCGAAATAAAACGGGGCAGGCTGAGCTCTGGAGCTGGGTTAAGGCAATCGGCCTAGGGGGAAACCCCGAATAATAAAGCCGCCATGAAATGGACTAGCAACCCAGGTATATCTGATACATTCTTCGTAGTCCCAAAGATGAAGCCTCGGATCAAAGACGGAAATAAAATACGACAAACGCTAAGAAAAGGACTACCATTTGGAAAAAGGAAAAAATAAACTTATATTATTTTATTTAGGCCTATATAAAAATCCTCATTTGGTGTAGCTATGGTAACCTTTTCAAAAATAATATAGCCTATCTTATTTTGTTGGTATTGTTCATATAGCCTACTTATGGAATATTTTTATCTTACTATTTACTTAAAATGTTATAAATATACTACCTTTTATGATGATCTTGCAGAAGATTTCCGGGCTGCTGTTGGCCGTGGTCTTGAGGCTTGTAGTTCCCCAACGTTTCGCCAGAGACTGCGTCCGGCATCCTCAAGGGTTGTCTTGAGACTCACGAGTCGTGTTGTCTTGAGACTCCACGAATCTCAAGACAACCCTTGAGGATGCCGGACGCAGTCTCTGGCGAAACGTTGGGGAACTATAAGCCTCAAGACCACGGCCAACAGCCCGGAAATCTTCTGCAAGATCATCATAGTAACTCCGGCCGTGAAAGCCTAAGTCAATACAATAGTACTTTTATTCTTCCTTAATTAGAATTTACTCTTAATAAAAAAACATGTTAAACAATTAATCATGAAGGCATTTCAATAACATGTTCCATCCTCTGCATGTTAATTGTGATAATAATGAACATTAAGTATATTATTATTTACGGTTAAGATATGATATAGGAACGAAGTTCCGTTTCCATGGGAATAAAAGCATTTGTTAAGAGCGGTAAAAAATTGTTTTATATTTCTTACTATTGTACATGATACTTCGTATAAAGCTTCCTTATTCCATTGATTTCTTCGAGAGAGTTTGATTAATTTAGTTTTTCCTGTGAGAAGAGATGTAGGTGGTCACGACTGAAATAAACAAAAAGCAATCAATCACTAGCTACATTTCATCAAACTAGTCTATCAAGACCGGGGATAATGATGGTATATTTAATTTTGTGGGCTAAATTGTTCACACTGATTTAGTGATAGGCTATTTCAGGAATTCGTGGTGTAGAATACAAGTACTGTATTTTTTAGAATGACTAAGGAATATAATCACCTTCTTTCTACATAGTTTATTTTTAAATCATTTATATCCGATATAGACGAAACTAAGACCGCTAGGAGTTTTTTACCTAAAAGACATATTCAGTAATAATTTAGAATTAAGTCAACTATATATGCATTCATACTGTTTTTTGATATATTTTTATTCAACGACACTCTATAGAAACTATGTTATATAGTCAATTTTGCGCCGAGGTATCTTCCTTTAGACTTCAGTTTCTTTTTGCGTGTCATAAATCCTGAACGAAGATTTCTCCACTCTGAAAAAATCATTGACCCCGGTAAGTTTTAGAACCCGCGCATTTTCGGAACCAAAGCCAGCATGGTAATCAGTAGCCTACCAGGACTAATTACATTCAAACAGTTGAGCAGACATCACAAGGGAGTGTGTTGAGAGATCTTGTGTTCGTGTGAAGGCTGTACAAATTTCGAAATATCTTCATAGATGTAGGCCTGTATTGATTTAAGCGAATTAACATTTTGTTGTTGTAGCGTCATTATTAAGTATATTTAAATTGGGTATTATATGTTTTTATTTAGTTGCTAATAATTCAACTTAACCGAGAGAGAATCAAAGAATACAAACAAAATTGGTTCGACACATTCAAAGAATGGATAAAGACACATACCATACAACAAAACAGTATTCACTTATAAGCCAGAGGGATATAGATGGATGGGACGGCCAAGAGCACGGTGGAAAGATTAATGTTTTGCATAAACCCGGAACGAAGATTTTGCAGTTCAATTAGTGAAGAAGAAGGTTATGGAACTCATAGACTATTTTAAGTCTAATATAGAGGATATTTAGAAGAAGAAGAAGAAAAGATGATACATTTAAGCATTTCTGCGTTATAATTAATTTAATAATAAATAAGGGAATGAAGTGTTTATATTTCAAATTAGAACAGATTATATGTTTAAACATATATTCATTACAGATAAAACAGGCATAACCATGTTAATAAAAACGGAGGCAAACATGTTTTCCAAGACAAATCCTATATAATAATGACAATTATGATAAATAACCGTATTCCAATTTACTTATTCACAAAAAATATTTCTTGCCACTTTTAAAAATAAAACTTCAAGATAAATGTTTGATGCTGTTAAAGAAAATGATGGATGGATAATAATAAATAGCTAACAGAGAATTAAAAATGTTGTATGAAGTACTTGATGTAATAACAATTGTTAAGAATAGAGGAATGTAGCTTGGAAGCGGACAAAATGCAGTCGTACTCCTCATGCCCTACAATTATGACGTAAATTGTCCCCTTACGGTCATATTTTTCTGGAGATTTTCCTTAATCACCTGATTTTTGTAACCTTGGCACGCATTCATTTACATCAGCATAATTGTTATTGGTTATTAAGTGATTTAATTTTGATCTTGTTACCACTTCCAGTTCAAGTTATACATGTATTGACGATGACTGTTTGAAAAAGAGAAATAGAGGAAAATACCAGTATGCGTAGTGAAAGATTTACATTCAAGATAAAATGTTTTAGCACTGCATTTTGTTCATTGCCAGCTATAGGACGACTTGATCACATAGTACATCGAAAACAACAGAAGACTAACAAAAATATCATACATGAGGTAAAGACCATTCGGCAGACAAAACTACGTTTTATGAGTAATTGTATCAAGATCTCACACGCGTTGGTCACTTAGAAGAAGCAGTCACCCAGGAGTTGTGAAGGAACTTTGTAAAGAGGCAAAAAGAAGCTTCGCTTAGAAATTACGTAACATTAATTGAATGATTGATTTATATTGTAGGGCTGTAGTATGTCCCCTACTCTGTTCAAAATATACATCCAGCATATATTGGAGCAGTGGAATCGATATTGTGGAGGCATGGAAGCACCAGTCCAAGGTGGCACAATACATTCCTTATTATTTGCAGACGATCAAGTGTTGATAGCTCAGAGTCGTGAGGATGTGAAATACATGATGAGAAAACTTCTAAACGCTTTTGAAATAGGAGGATTAAGAGTAAACATGGAAAAACTGAATATCTTGTAGTAGGAGGAAGTGGACGATATAAATCCCTATCCCAATGATTATTAGAGCTGTTAAAAAATTTAAATATTTGGGATCACTTATTGATGAATCAGGGAGTGTAAAGCTGAAGTAGATAGTAGGTTAGTACAAGCACGAAGAGCCATAAAATGTTTGAATGGAGTACTGTGGAGTAGGACCATGTCAACCACACGAAGAGGAGGATTTTGAAGTCTGTTGTGGAAAGCATAATGACTTATGGTGCTGAGGGATGGACTTTGGTACAGGACAAAAAACTAAGATCTTGGCAGTGGAGATGGATGGAATAAGACGCAGTGCCAGGGTGTCCAGGTTGGAAAGTAGAAGAAACAAAGAAGTGAGGCAGTTGATGGATATGGAGGAGACAGTGGTGGAAAGGATCAAAAGACGAGCTCTTCAGTGGTATGGCCATGTCAGGAGAATGGAGGATGATAGGTGGCCCAAAAACTCTTTTGGAATGGTCACCTTCGGGTAGAAGGAAACGGGGCAGGCCAAGAACAACTTGGAGAGGAGAGATCCATAGATTGATGAACGACGAGGTCTGGAGGAGGATGAATGGCGTGATCGGCAAGAATGGTGAATGGGAATACAGGGTAACCGCTGAAAAGTGGAGAGGCTCTCAAAAGTAAAAAGTAAGTAAGATTTATTTGTTCCTGATTGTCAGGCCTGACATAGACGTTTATTATTTAAGTTAACTAAGCAAATTCGCCCTGTTAGGTTTTTCCTGTAAACATAAACCTGACAATTGGTACTAATACTACTGTATTAATTTTTTTCTTGTTATTTATAATCATTATATATACAATGGTCCACCGCTGTGGTCTCGAGGTGGCGTGCTGCCTTATCATGCAGCGATTCCCGGTCGGGACAAGCTCCTGGGTGCGGTTTTTTCGGGGTTTTCCCTCACATGTAAGACAAATGTCAGGAAGCTTAGGGCCCAACGGTCCCCGAAAATCATCATGCCATGATCATCATCATCATTCTTCACCGGTGTGGAAAACAACGGGCAGCTACCACACCTATAATTTCCCTAGTAAAGCTGCAAAGCATATCATGAAAATGCTATGATTGCAGTGAAAGATCTGACCGCGGGCAGAATAACTGTGGGTAGATGGATATTACAATTATCATATCAAGACATTTTTTGCAGATTGTGCCAAGATATAGGTGTGATGGTCGGACCCTATAACTTCCGCTTTAACTTCATAAGAGGTGTTCTCTATTCATAATTAATCTAGTATGACGCACATCGACTCTTTTAACCTATTACAAACATGAAAACTGTATCTCGGGGATTAGAATTTCGACTATTAGATCACCGACGCTAATTCAATGTTTTATGAAAAAACTATATACGCTGCTGTCGTTTTGAACTAAATATATTTTTTTTAATTTAAAAAAATGGTTGATAATATTATGTGATTTTTTATTTGTTATAATTAATTTATAACCATCCATCCAGTAATTCTGCCCGAGGGCAGTGTCCTTCAGGGAATTGTAGGTGTAGGTTAGCTTCCCGTTGCTTTTCGTACCGGTGAAGGATGATGATGATGATCTTAAGGATGAGGATGATGATTGATGGCCATATGATTCGGGTACCGTTTGGGCCTTTAAAGTTTTCCTGGCATTTGTCGACAGGTGAGGAAAAACCGACAAAAACTCACCCAGAAAAACTGCCCCCGGGCCGCTGCGTGACAAGGCAGCACGCTACTTCGTGACCACAGCGGTGGACAATTTATAATCAATGTCTAATATAATGCTAAAATTTACCAAAAATCCACAATCACAAAGAAATGGTAAATATACAAAAACAAAACAAGGAAAT
This sequence comes from Diploptera punctata, assembly GCA_030220185.1. NCBI lineage: Eukaryota > Metazoa > Arthropoda > Insecta > Blattodea > Blaberidae > Diploptera > Diploptera punctata. The sequence goes on from JASPKZ010009282.1 coordinate 52,725, forward strand.
AAATAAAAGAAAAATACTCGTCCTACGATCTTATTTTATATCTCAATTTTATTATCTATCTCTTTACTGATTGCCCGTCAAAATAGGAATTGTGTAATGTATTGCCGGTACATGTCTCTCTAGTGAGTAAAAAAAGTGTCAATTGGGAGTTTTTGTTATTCCGAAACCTATAATGATGTTTTTTCATGTCCTGTGTGCAACCGAAGAGAGTTACATAATTCTTTCTGGACCAGTCAAGTAGTTCTTGAATTGGAGATTTTTCCAAGGTTTATGTGATGTTCTGTTTGCGAGTTGTGTAAAATGATGGCCCGTTCAACGTTTTCCTTATTATCGATAACAATGGTATTATCATGGAAGTTGTAGCCGAATTTCTTGTTATTTTTCATAGAGTTCAGTAAAATCCTTAAGCAGGAAATTGAACGAACCGGGAATCGAACCCCATGTGAGAGGACGATGTTATTCCCGGACTACTATAGTAAATGTATTAAAAATGAGACTTGAAAATTTTAATTAAACAAAAGGAAATTTAAGATAGATTTGAAAAACGGGAGAATAGAAGATTGCAGAACTGAAGTTCACGATATTGTATAAGTAAAGCAGAGAGAAAAAACATTGATGTGAGTAACATTTGACGACAACGGTAAGCCAGATTCTCCTGATATTAAAAACAATTTGGATTTGCATTTGTATTGCTTTCACACCAACAGATTCTGAGAGGAAGCCGAGTAATATTAATCGATAGCAAAGACTATAGAAAGGGGCAATCCCTGTATACCAGGCGCCTCGTATAATGTTCTCTTTGGCCGTTCTAGATGGGAAATACTCTCCTTGCAGTTTCCACCCCGCATATTCAGGGTACATAGAGGAATCAAAATCCTTAATATGTACATCGTTAGTAACTAATATTATTTCAGTAGCGCTTTTGCACTTATATATCCTCGAGAGAGTTAAAATACATGCTAGCAGTCAAATTAAATTCCTCACTTACTCACTGGCACTATCGAACCCGTAGGTTCATGGGCGGCGCGGACATAGCTCTCCATACATCCCTATCCTGAGCTAATGCTTTCCAAACATTCCCTGTATAATATACTTCCCTCAAATCATAGTTAATGTATTTCTCCCACCTCATTCTTTATCTACCAACTGGGCGTTTTCCCTCTGGCTTTGCTACAAGGAGCTTCCATGCAAGTATTTCATTCCCCATACGTGCAACATCTCCTGCCCATCGCAGTCCTAAGAGACTTAACTGTTCTTATTATATCTGGCTTTCCCATAAGACCATGTATTTCATTGTTATGCCGTTCTTCTCCATTCACCTGTCTGTTCATCTCTCTTTGGTCCAAAAATTTCCCTAAGTACTTTATTCTCAACAAAAACTCGTAATCTCCTTTCCTCCTTTAAGTAAGAGTCCATGTTTTTCGCACCCATATAATATAACTGGTAGAATAATAGTTTTATATATTTTCAGTTTAACGTTTTTTGAAAGGAGTTAGGCTCAATTCTGGAAATGCGTGCTATTATGCATTGCAGAGACTCTTGATGTCCCATGTTTAATTGCTTTGTGCATCTCATTCCTATTGTGGATTATTGTTCCTAGGTATTTGAATTCAGCCACTTTCCTCAAAATTTCCCTCATTTGTTCCATTAGCCGTCCATTTCCATTACATAATGAATTTCTATGTGTGACCATATATTTAGTTTTTATTGATATTTACTTCCAGTCCCATTTCTTAGTGTTACTCCAATAGCGTGTTGCGTGTTGTCCTTTAGTATCTCCTCGCTATCGGCCAATAATACTACATCATCAACATAAACTAACAGCTTATTAATACCATTGAGTTGTAAGCCTTCCTCATATCCGTTTATTTAATATATTAATTGCATCATGAATTAAATGGACTACTTAATGTATCAGTAACTAGCTAATACTGACATGCGCTGCTACGCCTAAATAAATGACGTGTTTTTGAGTTTAGTTTGATAAGTAGTGGAAATCATTATAAATTTATATCGTTTTTATTTTAGGTATCCCGCGTTGCCCGGAAATCTACGTATCCGATGTACTTGCGTAAATGAGCTGAAAGAAAAAAATTCGTTATGTTGAGTTATCCGTAAAATAACCCTGCCGTTCGTGTTATGCTTGCTGCCGGAATCTAATTATTCCCATGTGTTTTGCAACAATGCTAAGTAAAAATTATTATTGTGAGTTATCCGTAAAGATAAGGCTATGTTTGTCGCGGGACTTTTTTGCAGAGTTTTTTAGATAATCATTTGTGTAGGCCTGTCATTAATTTGTTGTATTTGTTGTGTGGGTAAACCATTTAAGTGTAAAAAAGGTACTTTTTTCACGTTTTCAGTACAAAGAATAATTTTTAAAGGTTTGTAGGAATTGAGTATCACAAGTCTCTTAAAGCCTATGTTCATCATGGGAATCTCCTGAACATTTTACAAAAAGTACCAATATAATCGATGAACAGTATGACAGCGCACAAAATACGAACAAACAAACATTCATTTTTATATATTTCATTATAAACAAATAGACGTAGCTGCATTAGCCTATATGAAAAACTATCGGATTGCCCGCCATAGCCTCGGGTAATTTTTTTATACCAAACTTCTTGACAATAATTAGCCTAGAGATCTCAATAATTATGGATTCGACATTCATTCTTAGTAAATTTTGGAATATTTTTTTGACACCATCTCACGCCTCCTGTTAGAATTGCTACAATCAAGCGTTGTCGATCTGTAGCTAATCAGGTAAGCTATTCTGAAAAAAAAAAAAACACATGTTTTCGGCATTATTCTCGGTCATTTAAACATTTTATGTTCCACCATTTACCACACTCTTAAGGGTGCAAGGGTCAAACATGGTTTAAATGACATTCGGATTTTTAACCAATCAGCCTAGCGATCTCGAAATAGTATATTTAAATGCGAGATTTAGAAGTGGTTTTTACAGAAGCTAGGATATGATTAAAAACCGACCGATAGTGAGGTTTTTAATTTCAGAGATTCTGTAAAACACTTCACAAAAGTGGGTTGTACATTATTTTTTACGCGATGGTGTTTTCACAATAATAAATAATAGTAAAATAATATCTTTGTTAGAAATATTTTGCGTTCATTATAAACAACTGACTAATGTTTAACAGTGTGGCCAATGCTTATATGGTAATGGCTGGAAAATAATTTAGTTGAGACTACAGCAGGCCGTTTGACACCAAACGGTCATTAAAATGGCGGCTAGTACGAATTTATTGCTTTATATTGTTTTCAAATAAATGTCAGTTCATTTAAAATTCAGTGATTTTGTTGCGTATAACGTATATTTAATACTTACCATTTGGATATATTTTTATATATACATCGTACGTCGGTGCGCAGGGGTTTTACTTCCCGCACGAGGTAGTAATATGTAATATTACAGTATAGTTATTAATTTTGCAACCTCGAAATTTAGGGAATTGAAACTCTCAATCATTTGTCGCCATTGCTATACGTACGCACAGAATGCACTATAGCGCAAAAACTATTGTTTCGACATTTTAAAGATTTTTTCAACGTTTCACATCCTTTCCTCCCCTCATAGGGGTGCTAAGATATAAACTTGGGCTTTAAATATCTCATAATCGATTGTCATTAACGAGCTTAGCGAATTCCAAAAAACTATTGAATTGGTTACTATTCTCGATTTTAATACTCTATTTATATCATTTCTACAAGTAAAACCAAGGTATCTGATTATAAACTCTTAATGTTCTGTAAAACAAAGTATGCTTTCTATTAGGTTTTGCTAATATGCTATACATTTGACAACTTATGTTCTTTGTCTAATTGAAAAAGTGTTTGAACCTTCGTTTTAAGGTAATATTTCTTATTCTGTTCACGCGCGATATTTCTCTCGATATAAATGTGTTTAGCGTCAGTAGCTAAAATGGCTTCCCCGGGAGTGAATCTTGTGATGTTCGCGTGCCGTGTTAATATTGTTGGTTGCCAATGGGAAATAAATGCATAAGCTATCATCTTGATTCGTCTTATAGACAAACTTTGTATTCCTGATATTGAGGATACGTTATGTGATTATTAGTAGGCCTAACTAATGAAGAGTTACTATCGCGAATCATTGGATTCTGATGTATCAGTTGTCTCCATGTGAAGTAACAAGTAGTTCTATATTTCTTAAGCGAACCAACGAAAATATTACACTATAGTCGGTTCCAGATGTTTACGGAGCAGATGTAAACAGTGGTTGTAACAGCGAAAAAGCGCGCGTCAATAAGAGGATAAACCTTACGAGTATATTGGCATTGCAATTACGGGTTTCTTCTGAACATATTTGTTTAACAACCGAAATGCATACTGACAATAATAATTAAATTATAATAATAATCATAATAATAATAATAATAATAATAATAATATAATATAATAATAAAATAATAATAATAATAATAATAATAATAATAATAATAATAGTAATAATAATAATACTAATACTAGTAATAATAGTAATAATAATAATAATAATAATAATAATTAATATGAAACGTACCAGTATTGTGTCGTTCTATATTTATTCGCGGAGCACGCCATAGCATCGTAGTTAAGGCAGTGTGCTACAAACCGGAAGGTCGAGGATTCGAATCCCGGTGAGGTCAGGATTTTTTTTTTTAAATTGACCCACATCTTTCCTGGTGGCACCATGGCCCTGGGGTCGACTCAGCCCTATTGAAATTCGTGCCAGGCGCTTATTCTGGGGGTAAAGGCTGCCGTCATGCAGGGCTGACACCCGGGCTGATTTTAAGTGCCGATTGTCTAGAAAAAGTGGGAGCCTTACCTCCTACTACCCCAAGGGGGTCTCCTATGTGCCTGTTGGTGGGATCACTTTTATGTTTTATATCTATTCGCTTTCCGTAGTGGTGGTCGCTGGCATCGGTAAATTATGAGCTCCTCTACCTCTTCGAATCGCCCGTGTGTGAGAGTTTCTCTTTCAGTAACGTTTTATAAACATTTATAATTGTTTGGTTTTTCTGCCGAACGAAATTATTTCCCCTGTTTATGTTTCTTCCACAGGAGACATTACGGAAGGACCCTGGCATAGAATTATCGGACATCTTTTCAGAAACGGATTGTGCACTTTTTTAAAAAAACACTTTCACACCCCTGCTAAATATATAGCACATTCACTATCGTATGCTGAATAAGTAGCTACTTATTTAATTTTATTAAAACAACCGCTTCGTCAATAATTGAGCACAGAGCTGATATACAAGAACTTGTGAATATAAAAACTGACGTGGGATTCTCCTCCAGGACACGTGCACACTACAACCAATGTCAGCGCCAGCATTTTAAATGAAGGTCCATCGAAAGGGAAGGCTTTGCTCCGTAGACATCTGGTATTTAGTATAGTTAACAGGTTTTTGCCACATCTGCTTGAACTATATATGTATCACGTCAAGTTTTATGTGCCATTTACGAATATGAATATGTAAAATGTTCCATCACCCTCAAATGTTTAGGAAATCACCTAAAATATACCTAAAAATATGAAAAAATAGAAGTTAGTATACATAAATTATTATAATTATAATTATTAACGAATTGTGGAGCTTTATTATCTTTCTTAAAGTCATGGTAATAAAAGATTCCGGGCTATGTGGCCGTGGTCCTACTAAACTGGCGTTTCTTCCAGACGTTTCTCCTCAACTGCGGAGGGAGAACGTCGGAGAAGAAACGCCAGTTATAGACCACGGCCACATAGCCCGGAAACTTTTATTACCATGATTACCGGCCGTGAAAGCCTGCATTCCACTATTTCTTAAAGTCAGTTTGCATAACAATGTGTCCATTCTTACTTGCCTGAAGATCCATAGGGATTTGCTTTACTTTTCGAGGAAGGGAGTATTGAGTGAAATTTATTACTTTTATTGCTGTATAGTACTCGGGCCGACAGGAAATCGCTGAGTATGGGGTGAGGTAGGATTTCAACATGAAAAGTTCAGATTTTAGCTTTAGTTTGAGTTAGCTATGTCTCTGAAAGAGTTTTTAAGTAAGCGATTTTTGCTTCCTACAGTTTTAACTTTCACTGCCATGAAAAAATTACGCCGTGCTTGTATTAATTCGACAAAGATTTTATTTTACGTGTGTGGACAGTTTTTACTATTAAACATCAACGTCGATATTAACAGAAACAATTGAAGAGGCATATTACAGTTATTTTGGATGTTGTGTTGCTGATGAAACAAATTGTTGGCTCCGAACGTTGTGTTGTATACGTGTTGTTTTTTAATCTAATTAAGTGGTGACAAACCCGTGCTATGCCTTTCGCGTCCCATTGAACCCACTGGGCACGCACTTTCTAAAAGGACAAAATCTAATATTGAGTACCTCAATGTTCCATCTGCTATAAGACCTGTTTCCCCCTGGATGCTGAACTCCCAATCCCTAGTCCCCTACACATTTAGAAGAGTTATATCCAGGAAAACAACAAACAGATGAGTTACCAAAACCATCCACCTCCTATGAATAACACATATATATGGGCCTACCCATTAAGTATTCACTCCTTCGGGGAGGCTCTCCTATTTCCTTGTGTGGGTAAAAAAAAGTATGTATATGATCCACAGATTAAATCTTTCTTCCTATAGTCGTGCTAATGAAAGGCCTCGGTAGCATGTGGCACGTAAAAGTTACCAACAAGGTGAGAGGTTAACGCGTTAATAGAAAGTGTGGGAATATATATATATAATATATTATTTGTAATAACCTAAAGAGATATATCATCTTTACTTCTTTAACCTTAGATATGTGCCGGGATCAGCGGCTATTAGACCATAAACGTTACATACAGTTTATACAAGTACATCGCATAAAAATGTGCAAAAATGTCACCAACTTGAATTCCGAGATGTTGTACGCACTTCAAGTCCCGTAGGACTACGAAATACGAGTATGAAACGGACAACGACTATAGAGTGATCATTTCCAGAATTAATTTAACTATTGGGAAGGAAAAACATGAACATATAGACTCTAAATGCAATGTTTATATATATTATATTATATATATATATTTATATTTATTAAATATATTTTTGACATTTGGCATGAGGCAAATATGATATGAAAAGAAAAAAAGAATGCTTGAGGTCGGGATTTAGAGAATCGAGTTCAAATCCCGACTCAAGCATTCTTTTTTCTTTTTCTTATAATTCTTATATATTATATACTTGTCCTAGTATATAATATATATATATTATATATATAATATATATATATATATAACGTGGATGCAAGAAAAATAGTTACAGATATATAATCAATTGTGATAAGTACTGTCACATATGGAGCTGAAGTTTGGAATTCAACCAAACAACTTAGAACAAAAACTTATGTAGATGGAATGGATTTCTTGATGAGAGCAGCAAGATGTTCATAATTATTGGAAAAAATTAGAAATACTGTCATATAGAAAAAAATGAATCTTAGTTTGTTCAATACTATGATTTATAAGATATAAGCAATTAATTGTATAGTCACGTACAACGAATTGCAAGAAGAAAGGTTACCCAGGAAATATTGGAATTGTATCCCCATGGAAGAACGAAGGGAAAGAAGACCTCGAACTCCATGAATGCCAGAAATAAGAATGGGAATGAGAACAAGAGGACTGGAGGACATGGAGTGGATGGGTAGAGACGAGTGGAGAAGAAATATAAAACTAGGCACAGAAAGATGTGAAACATTAAAAATCTGTATATAAATAATTATATATTAATTATATATATTATATATATATAGTATATATATAGAAGGCAAAGAGATAGAGAGGAGAGAGAGAGAGAGAGAGAGAGAGAGCAATCTTTATTAGCTTCTTGCTGTTTTTCTTTAAATCTAATCTATCAACCTAAGAAGTGATTTTGTTTAAACTAACGAGAAATTTTGGTGTATTTCCGTTTACAAACAATCCTACATACGTGGAATAACAACACTGAAATTATGTAGAGAGTACAGCTGAAGTGTTTCTCAGGTGAATGCAGGAACGCACAATAATGGTATGTGGCGTCTGAAGCAAAATTTATCGTGGGTGCAAGAAAGTAATGAAACGTACAGTACATAGCGCTGGGAATAAAGTTGGCGGTAAAGGGTTCAGTAAGCACCTGAGTTACCGCTAGTGCGTAAGTTCCTTATATCGTGCCTCTGGCTTCGTGTATGTCAGACTTCCAACATAAATTCTCAACATTAGGTGCAAAGATGTGAGATAGAATATGAAGTGCTTTCACCGCACAAGTTTCACATCTTACAAATACGAGAGATGTGGAGAGAAACAAAATATGTTTGTGATGTAGTGATAATAAGTTTATGTATAGGCCTACTGCATAATTTTCATAATAATCTCAAAATAAACACTCATAAGTTAAGAAAAGCAATAGAAAGGTAATATACATTTATTTTTATATTTATGTATATTGCAGTTCCTTGAATCTTCTTTCCATTAATAAAAGTGGAATTTATTTCAAAATTTCCACCAACGCATACATACCGGTGAACTGTATTTTTATAAAGAAAATTGAATAAAGTCCTCTGCTTCTATTTATTACATGGCCTTAATAAGTGAGTGAATGCATATATATATATATATATATATATATATCTATTATATATATATATATATATATATATATATATGCTATTTTCATGACTATGCTTGCAGCTTTAACTAGGGAATTGTAGGTGTGGTCGGTCACCGGTGAAGGATGATGATGATTGATGATTATGATAAGGAGGATGATGATGACGGCCATATGATTTCGGGGGACCGTTGGACCTTAAAGTTTCCTGACATTTGTCTTACAGGTGAGGGAAAAACCCCCGCATAAAAACCTCACCCAGAAAAACTGCCCCGACCGGGGATCGAACCCCGGGCCCGCTGCGTGACAAGGCCGCACACTACCTCGAGACCACAGCGGTGGACATATATATATTATGAATATTAGATATTCAATAGTACATTATATAAGATATAAGCAAATAAATTGGTATGGGCACGTACGACGAATGCAAGAAGAAAGGTTACCCAGGGAAAACATTGGAATGGTGTCCACCTGGAAGAAAAAGGAAAGGAAGCCTCGAAATCCGTGGATGCAAGAGACAAAAACTGGAATGAGAAACAAGAGGACTGGAAGATATGGAGTGGATGGATAGAGACGAGTGGAGAAGAAAAATAAACTTTAGGCACAGAAAGATGTGAAAACATTAATAACCTGTTATGAATAAATTATTGTTGAAACTTGTGCAGGAGAAAAGAGTCTCTTAGGAAACTGAACTATTAACTTTGTACATAACCTCGCTGATTGAGGGTATTTATTACAACCCATGTTTTCAGGTTCTCTACCACTACCATCATATTATGAATCCATTAAATAAACTCTCACTTTATAGGTACTTTCACGTGCCATACGCTACCCGGTCCTTACACTGGCACGACAAATCGGAAGAGGGATTCAACTATGGACCATACATAATCTTTTGATAAAACAAAGACATGGAAGGCCTCCCCGAATTAACGATCACCTCATTGCCAGGGCCTCCTCCGAGACAACACAACATTAAAACGAAACAAACCATACACACACATTCATACTAAACTTCGCGAATATGATGATGATGATGATGATAATTATGATAGTTTGTGTTCGGGGACAGTTTGGGGCTTAAAATATCGTGATATTTGTCTTACATGTAAGGAAAAATCCCGAAAAAATCACCAAAAAAATTTGTCCCGACCGGGATCGAACCTGGGCCCGCTGCGAACGATGCACCAAACGCTACCCCGAGATCACAGCGGCGGGACTTACTTCAATTATATTTGTTATAAATATTGTTATTGTTTTATTACATAGTTTATTATTATTACGGTATATTATTATTATTATTATTATTATTATATTATTATTATTTATTATTATTATTTATCCCGTGTGATGTCATTGAAAAAGGATAGCTTTACCAAAGACCACACGGGTCATAGAAGGCGACCAAAGTGGGTAATCAAAGCCGGATGTATAGCTTAACTACCCTGCCTCCAGAGATTATAAAATATGATACCTGTCCTCCAGTATGGGGATTGGACGTAGTACATTCTTACCCCTTAAAATCACCTGTCTGAGAAGCCCAAATGTAAAAGACAAACCTGAAGTGATTGGATGATTGTTATAAAGTAAGCGAAGGTAAAACTAAATTATGGCCTTAACCCTTAAATTCGATATTCCACCACCACCACTATGTAATGGAAATTGTGTCACTTCTCAAAAACAATTTCTCGTTACAGTTATTTAAACGTTTCGGGACTGCAAGGAGAACAGTAAAATGTAAACTGCAAGTTATTTTTGTACATTATTGTGTAATTTGACACAAATTTAAATAATTCCTATATTTTGCTCTTGTTTTATAAACAATATTAAGTTAACGTATCTTAGGATATCTTGCCAATTTAAGAGTAAACCACAATAAGCCTAAATAAAAAATAGATATGTCAGTACTATAATATTAAATTTTCGTAAAATCTTTCAAGATTTTTATCAAAAAATTAATGTATTTATGTGATTTATTAGTATAAAAGAATTAACGTTTCGATCTAAATCTGAACGTGAAATAGCTTGACAAATTTTTCTTGGGACTCTTATTTTGACTATTGATGACTTTACATTCCGTAATTATGATACGGACCCAGACTTTACGGCCTATAGCTATTGATCACAATCAGTTATTAGCCCATATTAATTTTGATTCGATGAATTCTGCCGTTGATGCTGTCGTTATTCGTATCACATTATGACCCAGTTGTCATAGTAATTAATGTTTCAATCTGGTGGATTTTTTAAACTAAAACGTGGCTTCTCTCGAAAAAGAAGTAAAGCCGTAATCTCGTATCGTAGGTTTTCACACGTGGAATATTGAATTTCTAGGTCGCTGCTCGGATATCTGTAACATATCAAATGTACATCATCATCATCTTCATGGTAGGCCGTAGTCCTGATCCTCTCTCAGAATCTATCTTCTCATCGTCTTCTAGGACGTCTCACATCTCTATAGCCTTGAGGTTGGTACAACAGTGATTGTTTTGTTAGCTTAAAACAGTCCATTCTTAAAATATGTTCATACCATTTTTGTTTATAGTTTTGTATTTTTTAATTTAGATTAAATATTTTGAGTTCTTGTCTATTTGTTTCACTAGGAATGTGGTCTCGTAGAACATATCCTGCAACGTATGTGAGGAACTTCATCTCTGATGTTTCTAGTAATCTTCTGTCTTGTGGCAAGTCATTCGCTCAGCCTCTTGTTTCAGAAAATAAGTACTTTTATTAAGGGTGAAGAATTTGTTAACCTGTAATTATTATCAGACGTAGGGCATATTTATATTCAGATGAATTGGAATTAAAATAGGAATTCATTGGTAACAAAATTAAAATGATATAACCTAGCACAAAATAATTTCATATACAATAAATAAAACACTAGTACCAAGCAATTAGCGCCGGTCATAGACCTGGACCTCTGCTATTGTGGTGAACGAAACTAGTAAACATCATACAATGGAACCGTAAGCCCTTATACAATGGGGAAAAAGTCTGCAGTTCCCTTTGTTAAAAGGACTTATAAGACTGCACTATTATCAAATTGCTATAACAATGCTAAGCCCAAAAACTTCATACAAAAGGCTGGGAAGTCGCAAACAAGCAACTGGATTTTACTAGGTAAACTGCGGAAAGAGTTATCCTCAAGCCAATTTTAACTAGGAAATGTCGCTAGCAGCGGGTGCCTTCTTTGGCGGCATAAGGTAGATGCCGACAAAGAAAGCCGCCCTATATTAAAGATCACTCTTATTCGGTCAACCCTGGAAATATTATATTATGAGGCAACTAATTTAAAGGGGAGGGGACGAGGCCACAAACGCCTAAGTTTAACACCCACGACAACGCCCTTAAGATATAATTTACCAATCAAAATTAGTGTAACATATAAACTGTTTGTGAGACGCTACGACTTTTGGTGGAAGGGGCATATACCGGCCTACTCAGAAACAATAAATATTTTTACTTAGCGAAAACTAGAGTTAGTTCAGTAAGCAGTTCAGAGTGTTAGTAGGCAGTTCAGTAGCTAGGAATAGGCAGTTCGGTAGTCAGTAGGAGCAGCGACTAGCGAGTGTGCCAGTGCAGGGCACACCGCTGTCGATAAGCGAAGTAAATTAAGTTACTAAACGCGAGTGCCAGTAGAGACGGCACATCGCTCTGTTTAAGTTTCAGCACTTTGTTGAGTGATATATTGTTAGTTCTGGCCCACCAAGATCCTTCGTGTCGAATCGTCGTTCAATACGACAAGTGTAAACAACGAGTGACAATAAAAGTGCTTCATCCAGTGGAATTGATCACAGGAAGCCTAATATATATCTCCCCAGTGAATGTCCTTTCTCACGGATTCCCGAGATATAAGTCCATTGTTCTACCGAAACCTGAACCCAACTAGTCCGGAGCACAATTGTCCATGAACCCATATCCTTGGACGTAATTAATATATCCTGTACTACAAGCCTTTCTTAAGTCTGATCTATTCATGACCGAATTCTCTGATCCATATATCACAATGAGAACTGCCATTACCTTATACAACTTTAGCATTGTTTCTTTTGTTGTTTTTGTTTGTAATGTTCTTTTGATAGTCCCACACATACTTTGAAATTTATAATTTTTTTCGTGTATATCATTTTCCCAATTGTGAGGTATGTGTACATCTTTAAAATAATTTGGCATGCGAACCCACTCTCTTGTCGTGTCATTAAAAAAATATCACAATAATTAATACGGGATGTTATTGCGCGGAGCAAATAGGTTACCACCCGATGTTATTTCGCGGATCAAATTTGTTGCTACTATGCTAGTGATGCTATTGTCGTTTAGAATCATAATATGATGGAAATGGTAGAGAACCTGAAAAGAAGAGTTGGATAAATCTCCTCATTTCGCGAGGTTATACACAGCGTTAAAAGTTTAGTTTTCTAAGAAACTTTTCTTTTCCTTCACAATGTGCTGCAAATTTCTATCGTAAATTATAATATATATTAAAACTTTTTCATTATTTACTAAGGCCATATAGTAAATAGTAGAAGAGGACTTTATTGACTTTTTAAAAAATAATAACGACTATATAAACATTGGCTCCGCTTTCCCGTCCTTGTACCTATTTATGTTCTATCGATCAATGAACTATATATATATATATATATAGACAGAGAGAGAGAAGAGAGAGAGAGAGAGAGAGAGAGAGAGAGAGAGAGAGAGATCTTCATTAGATTCAAATAAAGTATTAAGCACGGAGTTATTTCAAATATATCACAGTGCCAGCAAAGCCAGGAATTTCAGGCAGAAATAACATAATTAGGAATGAAACCGGGAATATAATTGCAGATTCCAGAAGTATATTAATTAGATAGAAAATTTACTTGAAGCAGCTATTAGATGTACCTGCAGAACAGGATATTGAAGAGGATGATTTACAGACAGCAGAAATGATATTCGCAGAACCAAGTACATTAGAGGTAAGAAAGTACGATAGAAGAATTAAATAAATAAATATATATATATATATATATATATATATATATATATATTCATCCAAGTAATTCTGCCCGAAGGCAGGTCCTTCACTACAATAATAGCATTTTCATGCTGTGCTTGCAGCTTTACTAGAGAATTGTAGGTGTGGTAGCTTCCCTTGCTTTCCACACCGGTGAAGGATGATGATGATGGCCATATGATTTCGGGGACCGTTTGGGCATAACGGTTTTCCTGATATTTGTCTTATAGATGATGAAAACCCCCGATAAAAACCTCGCCCAGAGAAACTGCCCCGACCGGGGATCGAACCCGGGCCCGCTGCGTGACAAGGCAGCATGCTACCTCGAGACAACAGCGGTGACTTATATATATATATATATATATATATATATATATATATATATATATAAAGCATCACATTCCGATGCGATACCAGCACAACTGATACAATCGGGGGGGGGGGGAATGATAGACAAGATACGTCGGTTTCTTAGTATGATTTGGGAAGAGCAGACTCTTCCAAGAGATGGAAACAGTGAATTATCATACCAATCTATAAACAAGGAGATAAAACTGATTGCAACAACTACACAAGTGTTTCATTACTTTCAACTTGAAACAAAATTTTAACTAATGTTTTAATATTACTCGCAATATATAACGACGTGATGTGTGATCATCGATGTGGATTTAGAAGAAATAGATATATAATAGATCAGATTTTAGTGTAAGACAGACTTAAGAAAATAAATGAAATAATTGTTTTGCGTGGAAAGAATGAATGTATTAAGATTACCAAGAGCAGTATTCAACTACAAGTCAAGAGGTTCAAGGAATGTAGGAAGGTCAGTGAAAAGATGGACAGAACAACTGTGAGGCGGAACAGGCAATTTGCCTAGCCCGTGAAGTGAAGAAGAAGAAGAAGATAATACTTGTTTTGTACATCAATTGTATGTAGACTTAAAACAGGCATAAGATGTTATCAAATCATCCTCTGTATATTCTATTTTCTTCATATCATGTTAGTGTTATTCTTCAACCACATTCTTGGTCTACCTCTTGCTTTCCGACACGGAGTTTCTATGCTCCCTCTTTCATTCCCCATTCGTCCCATAGGTCCTCCACATCGCATTCTACAAGACTTAACGTTCTTATTATATCTGATTTCCCTTAAGTTCATGCAGTTTACGGTTGTTTAGTCTTCTCCATTCGTCAGTCTGAACAAGTCGAAGGCGAAAAGCCAGTTGAAAAAATTAATTTGGTCAAAAGTGTTGACGATTTTTCAACGAAAAAGTACAACCGTCAAGAAACTCGGATATTGATTCCATTGGGGTAAAATTTTCCGTAGGTTTTCAGGACTACTTCAGAGAATCCATGAGAAATGCACAAACACAAGGACATGTTAATAACTAATGCCACTCTTGATTTCCAAATTCACTTCGTGAGTCGTGAATTTATTGATAATTTGGAAATCACTCGTGACATTTGTTAGGACTATTTAACGAATACAATTAAGCTCTTTACTAAAAAATAATTATTTGAATATAGTTACCGGTGTTTTAAAATATGTATATAGTTAATGTAAACGACGTTGTTTGAAAACAAATTACAGATGTGAGGTTATGTATATTCACTACAACTCGATCATATTATTTATTGCCAAACATAGAGAACGAAAAATTGGACCGCAATATTGTAAGAAAGCACTCTAGTGGAGAAATAATGAAACACATCAAACTATTATAATCAACATTATAGGTTAATCATTTATATTTTGAATAAACAACTCAGTAAAATCACTGAATCTATTAATTATTTGCTATATTCAATGTATTTGTTGAAGAAAAATAATGGTCTAACCTGTTCAGAATATTAAAAAAGGAGGAGCTTTCTTTATCACAAAAGCAGCAGCTGATAAAGAGAAATCGATAAATGGCGAGGTGAAACACGACTGTCATTGGTATAAAACAGAATTCATTGAAACGTGATTGGTCATTGACTACCATTTGCGACGTGAGTTAAATAGTCCTAGAAATGTGGTATGTTAGGAAGAAATAAAAATAATCATATTTCCTTGTGTACGAAAGTAAAGATTTTCTACCTCTTCACTTGTGTCGTATATCTTTTATCTATTGGTCGAAAGTACCTGTATTCAGATTAAGGGAGCCATTGACACAAACATTTGAAAAAAAAAACTATGCTCGAAACAACAAAAGAAGAAGATAAATAGGATAAACCGAAACTGTTATTTAATAGTGAAATCTACTCTGCAGTATTTGAAAAGTGTAATGGTTACAATTCAGACTACGTAATGATGAGGAAAATAGTTATGCAAACAGTAAAGTTTAAAAAAAATGAGAACGGGACAAATTCAAGTTGTTGTGTCTAACCGTGCAGTACATGAGCATTTTACAGAAATAAAAAGAAATATGTCAGCGTTAACTCAGCAGGAACTCTGACACTATTATTCAAACTATACCCCATGCGGCCACATGTTTGTTTGAAGAGA
Source organism: Diploptera punctata (assembly GCA_030220185.1). Taxonomy (NCBI): domain Eukaryota; kingdom Metazoa; phylum Arthropoda; class Insecta; order Blattodea; family Blaberidae; genus Diploptera; species Diploptera punctata. Next base: position 68,859 of record JASPKZ010009282.1, read on the forward strand.
CAAACGGAATTTAATCAGTTTTATTGCAAGGTTCTCAAACAGTATTGTTTATGCAGAATGTACCTATCTAAATTTCCATTACAGGATTTGAAAATTTTTTAGGTTACTTTTTCCATAAGAACTCATATTTTGAAAATGCACCGTTTCCCCCGTTAAAAGAAACGCGCCATCGTGTCTTTCAGCGTAAGGCACAGGATACGAGGCTCAGTAGCCTCTTCTATTGCAAATGGGAGCACCATCTCACGTGATTAATACTGTTCCTACCGACGAGGCACTGTCGACCGAGTATTGGTGGTATAAACATAGCGCTATTGAGGATAGTAGGAAATGGCATCCTCTTTCCACCCATTATATAATGATTGGAACAAGTTACGGGGCTCAGAAGTGGCAAACCCACCATAGCATTCGTAAATGTGGTCTAATATAATCCGCATTTTCTTGAATAAATAACTATTAATGAAACCGAACGAAGTAGCCGGATGGATTTTGTAACACCCTTTGGGATAAATCAAGGCATGGTTAAGGAAAGACGTGGGAGGAATAGGATGCCCTATGCTCTGGATAACATCAAGAGAAGATGCTAGTACGTTACTACTACTATGTCTTTCAGCAACAATGCGGTATCAATATGTGTATGTGGTTCCTAGATGGACATGTTATTGGGCCATATATTATTCATCTAAACTTACGGGTGAAGCATATCTGATTTTCCTTCAACCCAACTACACTACCTCTGGGAGATATGCCACTGGACATTCATCAAGAGATATAATATCAGCATGATGATGCACCTTCTCTCTTTTGTCTTGCTGTCCGTGGGTTTTGTGGGTCAGCATTTTGGAGGAAATTAAAAAAAAAATGCTTAATTGAATGGGACAATATCCCAGAAGGTGGAATTTAGCATATATTACCTCAATATATAAGAAATGAAGTAATATATTATATCAAAATTATAGGGGAATATGTGTAACAAGTCCACCGCTGTGTGTCACGCAGCTGGCCAGGGTTCAATTCCCGGTCGGGAGAGGCTTCCTGGGTGAAGTTTTTGGGAGTTTTTCCACACCTGTAAGGCAGATATCCCCGAAAATCTCCGGTCATCATCATCATCATTTCACCGGTGTGGAAAGCAAAGGGAAGCTAGTAAAGCTACAGTAAAAGTTACGGACAACACTACATCAACAGACCAACATCATCGAGAACATCTCAATAAATGTAGCGGAGAATTATACCTCCTGATGATGGAATAGATATTCAGAAAGGCCTTCAGGAAAAGTAAAGCACACATATAGCCTATTTTTACGAGTTGAGGACGACGGAACTGACCAAAAAAGGTATATATTTTAATTGTCATGTAACTACCTACCTCAACGGTATTAAACAATGGATTTTATTAGTATTAATTTGACGCTCACTAATATATATATGAGTTAATTACTGGTTCTTGCTTAATTTTTATTGCTATTATTATAGCTATTACTATGTTAAATTAATAAATTAAGGGGCCATATATGTATATTTACACAATCCTTTTTCATGTTTTATGTGTTATAAATTGTATATTTATAGATTTATTTATATACAGAATTTTAATATATGCACATCTTTCTGTGCCCAAAGTTTTATTTTTCTTCTCCACTCGTCTCTCTCCATCCATCCCATGTCCTCCAGTCCTCTTGCTCTCATTCCAGTTCTTATTTTCTGCATCCACGAGTTTCGAGGTCTTCCTCTCCTCCTCCTTCCAGGTGGACACCATTCCAATGTTTTCCTGGGTAATCTTTCTTCTTGCATTCGTCGTACGTGCCCATACCAATTTAATTGCTTATACCGTATATAATCTACTATTGAATAACCAATATTCATTTTTTGTCTTATGACAGTATTTCTTATTTTGTCTAATTTTGAACATCTTGCTGCTCTCCTCAAGAAATCCATTTCCATAGACATAAATATATATTTAAATGTTCATCCAGAACAAGGTTGTAACCATTTAATTTGAATATTACATGAAAAAAATGTTAACGAAATTTTCAGTGTTAAAGTAAACGTTTGAAAACGTAAAACTTTATCTGTGTGGCTATTTAATTATAATCTGTATTTTGCATATTTATGCTGGTTTAGTAGGAGGGACGGTTTTATGACTTTAACTCTACTAGAATAAATAAAATATATTATTTTATTATTATTATTTTATTATTATTATTATTATTATCATTACTATTATTATTATTAGCCAAGTTGATATGAATCAGAAATACGGATTATATAACTCCGGACAGATAACACTGAGCAACAAAAAATAAACTTTTTTGTCTCAGAAAGAAATATATGTGATTCTTCTTATAGTGTTTTTTCTCCTGAATTCAAATTTGATATCTGTTTTCCTCCATCATACAAGGTTTCCGAGAGACAGGAATATATAATTTGAAACACTTTAATGTTTTCTACATTCGTAACTACACAATATTCGAACATTCGGACTCACCTAGAAAGTAAGAAATGACGATTTTCTGCTATATTTCGCCTGTGGAGCATCCCTCTTGATGGTCCAACAATAATCGGCCAGCATATTATGATTCCATTTGTCTTGATATTTCTTTTCCATACCTGAAATCTCCTGATGAAAGTGTTCCCCGTGCTCACCGCTCACTCCGCCAAAATTTTCCGGGAAGAAATGTAGGTTTATTAAAAAAAATAATTATTTAAATCCATTAATTGAAATTGAAGTAAAAAAACTGTGGGTGATGGAGAAATTCCGAATACATATTTGAAAACACGATAAAAAACTGCATTAAGTACAACTATTGGTACTCATGAGACAAAAACCATGTTGACCAGTGTAATAAGATGTAAAGTAAAGTGATCCCACAACAGGTCCGGAGACCCTTGGGGTAGTAGGAGGTTAAGGCTCCCACTTTTTCTAGACAATCGGCACTTTATGTCAGCCGGGTTGTCAGCCCTGCGTGACGGCCGCCTCTTACCCCCAGAACAAGCGTCTGGTACTCAATTCCGTTAGAGGCTGAGTACGGATATAAAATAATGTGTAGGCCTAATAGCTAGGTGGTTGTTTCTAATTCGTCATATTCTTGTAACATTGAACTAAAATGTGAGTTTTGTCTAATATACAGATATTTTCTTACAATGTAACTGTATGTATGTGTGATTATATTAATTCATTGTTTTAACTGACTGACTGACGGACTGAATAAGGCGAAGTCTAGCTTCGCCCAGTGAGCTGCGTATGTTAGAACCGACTAGGCTCTTTGGCAGCTAAGTAGATAGTGGCTATCGTTACGGGGTTTTAGTTCACTTAATCTGAGCCTACTTGGCGGCGCGAGTATTTGCGTGCCGATGGTGATTAAAATTGGACAGAGATTTGGGATGTGATGACCTGAAGTCGGGCATCAGAATCCACACTGCCTTAAAGCCGAGAGTCGAAAATCCAGCAGTGTGGAATGATGAGCCACGCCACTCCAGGTGAAAGCACATCGCCAAATCTCTGGCTGGATATAATGAGGGTTAAATTGGGTAATTTCCCCCCCCCATACTGCGTACAAGGGCATTCCATGCAAATATGTAAATGTATACATCTTGCTTTAAAACGAAAGACGGCTCCGTGGTGCAAGGGATTAGACGCTTGCCTCTTACCGCTGGGGTTCCGAGATCGATTCTCGGTCACTCCATATTATAGATCGTAATATAATAGATATTATCTTATTGATCTAATCTTCATTTAGTATTTAATATTAGAGTTAATTGTGATTGTTATATTCTGATTCAATATATATGTTTGTTCTGGGAAGTAGAAGAGAAGGCCACATGGCCTTAACTCCAGCAGACTAAATAAATAAATATGGGTTACGTGGTGGACGAAACGGAAAATGAACAGGTATTTCTCGGGGTTTCTCCTGTTTTACAATACTGCAAATCCCATTCCACCATTTCTTCACTCTCATCTCATTAATTTCGTTTCATATCATTACGTTTGCTCCTGCGACGGTGTGTCAAGCGTGGTTGACCAGCATCCTTGTAATTCACTGACCTTTAATATAAGGGGCTTCATTCTATCTCATCCGTCGACCCGGCCCTGATTCTGAAACGAATTGAAGATGATTGAAAACGAGAGTGAAGTGTTTTAAGCGTTACACCTGTGAACTTAGAATTATAGTTACTGTATAACTGTCTTCTTCTCTTTTATGGAGAACTAGATAATACCCGGCGTGCGCTGCTAGTAAATAATGTAAATTACGTGTTTTACGTTTAGTTGAATAAGTATAAGAAGAATTATTATAAATTCATATCATTATTATTTTTAGATTCCCCGTGCTGATTACCCGGCATTGCCCCGGAATCTACGTATCCTGATGTCTTTAGCATAAATGAGCTGAAAGACAAAATTCGTTATTTCGAGTTATCCGTGCTGCTGCTCTGCTTGCCCGGGAATCTACTTACACCGATCTTCCTGGCATCAATGAAAGACAAAAATGATTATCCATAAAAGATAAACATATGCTGTCGCGGTCTTTTTTTGTAGAGTTTTTTTGAGATATTCAATTGTGTGTACATCAATTTGGTGTATTTGTTATGGTTTAGGCAGCGTAAGCCATTTAAGAGTACAAAAAGCCATTTTTTATTTTACTTTTTCACTACAAAGGGTGATTTTAAAGGTGAAGGGCTTGAGCATTAAAACTCTCTTATAGCCTATAACCTTCCCGGGAAAATCCTGAACATTTTGCAAAAAGCCCCATCACAATCGGCAGTGCACGCTTGTCCGGGAATCTACTTATCCTGATCTTCTTGGCATCAATGAATGACAAAAACGGATTGTGAGTTGTCCGTAAAAGATAAACATATGCTATCGCGGACTTTTTTGTAGAGCTTTTGAGATATTAAATTCTATGTAAATTATTTTTGTGTATTTGTTATGCTTTAGGCAGCGTAAACCATTTAAGCGTCAACAAATTATTATTTTTTCACGTTTTTCACTACAAAGGGTGATTTTTAAGGGTGTAGGAGTTGGGTATCACAACACTCTTATAGTCTATGTTCATCCCGGGAATCTCCTGAACATTTTGAAAAAACCCATCACAATCGGATCAACGGTATGGCCGCGTATAAAGTAGGAAAAAACAAACAAACATACAAACAAACAAACACACATTAATTTTTATATATTAGATTATTCACGAAAATATTTATTTCATATTTATCTGTGTTGTGTGAAATCTGTGCGCGTCAAGGATAGCATTGTTAACTAAGTTATCTGCTTCGTCAGATTATTAATTAGTGTTTCGTTGAGTCTCTTGTGATGTATCGTTTAGTCGGAACTGCTGTTTACTACACCAGCTAATTTGTGTTTTCTCTAGAACAGTGGAAGGTAGTAAGACAACTAAGTGTTCGGGCTATGCTTAACTGTTATTGTACTACCTGTCATTGATGTGTGATCTTAGCTGTAATGCCTATGTCTGTATTCTATTTGCGTAAGATTGAGAGACACGGAGAAGTTATAGTATGTTGAATGTTTCCTGATGTCTCGTTTAATTCTCTGCAGATATATTTTATATCATTAGTTCCTATATGTTTGAATTATCATATATTGAATGTGATTACATAGAATATAAAACAATATAATTAATTCCCTGACACTATGGAACCGGAATATTCATGTCCGCGCGGACACAATCTCTCCTTGCATTCATACTGACAGACGTAAATTGCACTCTCTTTCACTACTTTTCAAGCTTCTGAATTCCTACATTCCTACTTATCTGGCGTCCAGATTTGAGAAGTTATCATCTTACCACAATATTGACACTAGGTCACAAGATAAGTCTGCTAACAATTCCTCTTCATAGCACTTCCTCTTATTCTACTTCCTTCACAGTAGCCTCTGTCCGCTCCTGGAATTTCCTTCCTCAAGATATCAGGGGTTGCCGCACACTTGGCACCTTTAAGTCACGCTTATACAGCTACCTGTTGTCTAATAATTAATTTCTCTTTATTTATTTAAATTTATACTATTCATTAATAATCTTTTTCTCGTTTTTTATATATCTTTTACATATTATATATTTAATTCGTTAAATTTAGAGTAAATCAAAACGCATTATAAATATTAATTGTATTTTTTTTATAACATGTAATCGTTTATGTACATTGTAATTTAGATGTAAGACTATTTTTTTGTATTTTTAAAACCTGGTTGAGTGGCAGACAAGGCCTTAAGGCCTTAACTCTGCCAGGTAAAATGAAATTATTATTATTATTATTATTATTATTATTATTATTATTATTATTATTATTATTATTATTATTATTATACATACAAGGGAACTGTCAACCATTGCATGCCGAAACCTACCTTGAAATTTCTCCTAGAGAAGCGTTGTGAGCTACGAAGGCCGTTTCCAAAAATATTATCTGACTTTTAACTGCAAGGCACAGAAATCGAAACCAGAATCCACAATGGCAACCCACTGTATTGAGCAGATGTACTCTCTGCTTGAATAAGAGCATAATGAAGTGAGGCGGGATGCGGCACGGACGTCATATAGTGAGGGTTATCTAATATACCAATTCGGGAGTTGTACGATTATTACTTCCCTATAGTTTACACGAGAGATTTTGCGCTGGATTTTAGTGCCTTGCAGTTGAAACAGCAATTTGTTTTTGGACACGGCATTGGTACATCACAACACTTCTCTGAGAGAAATTTCAAGACAGGTTTCAGCATGCAATGGTAGACAGTTCCCTTGTGAGTCAGACGTAGTGTAATTCACCTGTTTTAAATAAAGGTTAATACTATTGCCTGTTTTTCTAATAATAAGTTTCCGATCTTTCATATAAAATTCGTGCCACATAGTTAAAATTTAAAAAAAATTCAAACATGCAGTATTCTACTCACGCGAAACGAACGAACTTTATTGAATAGTAACCAATTTTCCCGAACATTATCGACCTTTTTTTAATTCAGTCTTGTGAAAAAAAGGCATTTCAATAGCAACGAATGATTTTTATTAACTATGTATTGTACGATGTTTCGTCCTTTTTTTTATCAATCGTGAAATTATAAAGTATATTTTATTCTGGAGTGCTATCGCCAAAGAAAGGTTGGTATATTTTTTTTAATATGTGAGTAATATATAAAAAAAATTCTAGCGCGACAGACCTATGAGACTATACAGGTTGAAAATTATTTAAACCGACAAACTCTGAGAGGTTGTAGGGGACCCCAAAACAAATATTTTTCCCTAATGTCATTTTTTCCTATGAGGATTATTTAAACCGGTAGAACAAGATTTCTCTGGCGGCAAATTAATTAAATCAACAAACACTTTTGCATTTTTTTATAACAAAGAGACAACACATTAACACAACGCAATTACTTAAATTACAGTAGAGGTTCAAAAATGCTTCCATTGACATGAAAACAAAGGTTACACCGGCGATTCATGTTCTGGTCTAACACGGGCAAAAACCCCAGGAGTATCGTTAATTGCTCCTGCTGCTACTGCTACTATCCGGGCAACCAAATCCTTTTCTGATGCAACAGGAGTTGTGTAAACAAGGTTGCGCATCTCTCCCCACACAAAAAAAAATCCAAAGGGGCCATATCTGGGGATAGAGCAGGCCATGGTACAGGACCACCTCTACCAATCAACTTTCCTGAAAGTTGGTTCAAGAATCGACGCATACGACGACTGAAATGTGCCGGCACCCCGTCATGTTGGAACCACATGTGTTGTCTTGTAGGGAGCGGGACGTCTTCCAGCAATTCTGGCAATGCTCTGGTGAGAAAATTGTAATAGTGCCTGTCCTTTAATGGCCTAGGTAGGAGATACGTCCCAATTAAACAATCCCCCAACAACACCGGCCCACACATATCAATGTACTGACTCCAAGTGTATCGCTCCACTAGTAAACAGATACAATTCACTACTACACTGGTGGAAATAACAATTCGTACCATTAACAGCAGTTGCAGTCATGACAACTGAAGAGCGTAATACGCCCTCTACCGGTTTAAATAATCCTCATAGGAAAAAATGGCATTAGAGAAAAATATTTGTTTTGGTGTCCCCTACAACCTCCCAGATTTTATCGGTTTAAATAATTTTCACCCTATATATATATATATATAATATATATATATATATATATATATAATTATAACATCGATAAAGCGTCACTGCTATAAAGTAAAATAAATATTCTCTTTAATTTGCTTACTTGATATAGTCAGCTACTAGATGGCAGTGAAGACAGTGTTTCTCGCGACATCTAGTAATAATGGAGAGTATAATACATATATAAGAAAAATAAGTGTTTGAATTGGATTCGCCTGGTAGTGTAATGGATATCACGCTGAGGTACAGACTCAGAGATCTGGGTTCGAATCCCGTCCAGGCATTTATTTTCCTTATCATACCATATATATACGTACATACATAATATTAAATATATCGGAAATTTTAATTCCAGTTAGGACAAAAATACCGTATGAAATTGTAAATTGTCAATGGAAAATTACAGCAAAAAAAATAATGAGAAATACGCTACATGATCGATAGTATAGGGGGCACTCAGCAACAATACATATTTAGCATTTCCAGTTTCACACCTAGTATAGGGGCACTCAGCAACATCAGATATTTAGCCATTCTAGTTTCACACCTAGTATAGGGGCACTCAGCAACATCAGATATTTAGCCATTCCAGTTATACACCTAGTATAGGGACACTCAGCAACAACACATATTTTAGCCATTCCAGTTACCCCGTTATCGAATTTTAGTAAAGAGTGGGTCCATCATGACACTCTTAACTGTAGCTGGAAGACTTTCCAGTAGAGTGTGAACGTGTGTACTTGCAGAGTTGTAATATCTCGGATAGCGGACAAGATCCTCCTTCTGACTAAAAAACCCGTTCCAACATCGATGTTAGATCAGTTAGAGGGACAGACTGCAATTCGGATCATCATCTGGTCAGAGTGAAAATCAGACAACAGCTATCGCTTATGAGAGGAACAAATGCTAAAGATGATTCTGAAAAATATGAATTAAAAAACTTGAAAAATGATGAAATGCGGCAAGAAAACCAAATCAAAATTGCTAATAGATTTGAAGTACTAGAATCTTCAGATGACAATGTGGCAAACGAAGAAGAAACTGATATAAATAAAGAATGGGAGGCTATAAGAGATACTATTAAATTGTCAGCATCAGAAAGCATTGGTTGTTTAAAAAAGAGGCAAAACAAGAAATGGTTTGATGAGGAATGTGCCGACATTGTAAAGAAAAGAAAGCTAGCAAAAATGAAATGGTTACACGAGCCAAATGAGGTAAATTTAGAGCAATTGGGTCGTATTAGACGGGAAACCACCAAGCTACTAAAGTGTAAAAAGAGGGAATATTTGAGAGAGAAGATTAATGATCTTGAAATGAATGCAAAAAATAGGAACATTAGAGAATTATATCAGGGAATTAGTATAGAGAAGAAAGGGTTTCAGGCTAAAACAAACATAATTCGGAATGAAAATGGGGATATGATTGCAGATTCTAGGAGTATATTAAATAGATGGAAAAGTTACTTTAATCAGCTATTAAATGTACATACAGAACAGGACATTGAGGAGGATAAGTTACAGACAGCAGAAATGCTAGTCGCAGAGCCAAGTGCATTAGAGGTTGTAATGGCGATTGAAAAATTGAAGATGTATAAAGCATCAGGTTCAGCTGAGATCCCAGCAGAACTGATAAAATCAGGGAGAGAAAAACTGACGGACAAGATACGCTGGTTGCTTAGTATGATTTGGAAAAAAGCTATTCCAGATGAATGGAAGGAATCAATTATCGTACCAATCTATAAGAAAGGAGATAAAACTGATTGCAACAACTACAGGGGCATCTCATTACTTTCAATTTTGTACAAAATTCTAACAAATGTATTAGTAAGCAGACTTACTCCCTATATTGATGACATTCTAGGAGATCATCAATGTGCATTTAGAAGAAACAGGTCTACAACAGATCAGATTTTTAGTATAAGACAGATTTTAGAAAAGAAATGGGAATATAATGGTACTGCACATCAACTATATGTAGACTTCAAAAAAGCATATGATTCAATTAAGAGGGAGAAGTTATATAGTATCCTGCTGGAGTTCGGAATTCCTAAAAAGTTAGTTAGACTTATACGAATGTGTCTAAATGGCTCAAAGAGTAGGGTGAGTGTAGGCAAACAGTTTTCGGACACTTTTGTAATCAAGAATGGGTTGAAACAAGGAGATGCACTATCTCCTCTACTATTTAATTTTGTACTAGAGCATGCCATTAAATCTTTAGAGAATGGGGAAGGCTTACAACTGAATGGTATCAATAAGCTGTTAGTTTATGCTGATGATATACTACTACTGGCCGATAGCGAGGAGATACTAAAGGCCAACACACACACACACACTATTGAGTAACAGCAAGAAATTAGGACTGGAAGTGAATATCAGTAAAACTAAATATATGGTCACACGTAGAAATTCAGTATATAATGAAAATGGACAGCTAATGACAAATGAGGGAAATTTTGAGGAAGTACCTGAATTCAAATACCTAGGAACAATAATCACAAATAGGAATGAGACGCACAAAGAAATTAAACATAGGCTCAATTCTGGAAATGCATGCTATTAAGCATTGCAGAACTTTTGATGTCCCAACTCCTTTCAAAAAACGTTAAGCTGAAAATATATAAAACTGTTATTCTACCAGTTATATTATATGGGTGCGAAACATGGACTCTTACTTTAACCCTTAAATTCGTAATATATCCTTTTGGATACATCAGTTGGTTAATTAATTTGATATTTTAGATAAATCAGAAGAAAACGATCAAGAAAAAAAATCACTTAAATATGTGTCTAATTATACAATATAACTAGTAATAAAAGTTACACAAGATTCCGTTTTCACTGCGGTCCGCCACATTCAAATAACTAATACAAGAAATCTATGTTTTGCCAATTTAAGGGTTAAGGGAGGAAAGGAGATTACGAGTATTTGAGAGTAAAGTACTTAGGAAAATTTTTGGACCAAAGAGAGATGAACAGACAGGTGAATGGAGAAGACTACATAACAATGAACTACATGGTCTTTATAGGAAGCCAGATATAATAAGAACAGTTAAGTCTCGTAGACTGCAATGGTTAGGACATGTTGCCCGTATGGGGAATGAAAGACGTGCATGGAAGCTTCTTGTAGGAAAGCCAGAGGGAAAACGCCCAGTTGGTAGACCAAGAATGAGGTGGGAGAACAACATTAACTATGATTTGAGGGAAGTAGATTATACAGGGAATGATTTGAAAGCATTAGCTCAGGATAGGGATTTATGGAGAGCTTATGTCCGCGCGGCCATGAACCTACGGGTTCGATATTGCCAGTGAGTAAGTAAGTGTAAGTAAGGATTAAGTTAATTTAAGGTCATTAAACCTATTGCTTCGAATTAAATTGTATGCATGCCTACTAGGCCTATTTGTATATTTAAAAGTCAGTCGTTCACTCAACTCAGATCGTTGTGGAAGGGGTTCGCGAGTCGAAATAGGTTGGGAATCGCTGCTCTAGACCACGACTGTTTTATTCACTGACACACTTGTTTGGTTGTATGTCGATTTAAAGCTCCCATCGGCGTGAATTCATGCTGGGTTTCATCCATCATCTATTTGTCGAAGTTCACTAGCATCATAGACTGCAGTGACGCATCAAACTATAGACAGTGTTCTGGGTTTGTGATGGCGCGGCGGGAGGGAAACAGTGTTAACCAGCTTGTGAATCCCCGCAACTTATGTTCGTCGCATCGGTGCACTGCTGCTGCCAGTTGAATCCAATGTTGCCAGATAGAGATAATTCCCGGGATATCGAATATATGGCCAATTTTAAGACTGGCGGGAATTTTAAATAAAACACTGGACATTTTTATATTAATTTCGGGAATAAGACGCACTTGAATTTGGAGGCCAATTTTCGAAGAAAGAAGTGCGCCCTATAGTCCGTAAAATACGGTAAACAAATACATACATGGCTACACACTTACACACCTACACACATACATAAAGAACGTATAAAAATGAATTTGTATATATATACATAAGTCTACGTCTACAGTGTCTGCGTCCCTGTATACAGTATGTACATTATTATTTCAGTTGTTGTAAACGTCTTTATACGAGAGATTACATTACACGATTCCTGTTTCCCGAGAGCCTACCACCAACATGTTTTTCTCTTATGTCATAACCTCTCTTCTTGCCTCAAAATCAAAGGAATTCTAACCTTATATAAAAATAATTTACTTTCACGTCCCTTTTTACTTCAACTTTGCTTACATCGCAGGAAATAAGGATGGTATAAATTTATTTTTATCAGAAAAGAGCTCGTAATAATGGAAAAGAAATGTGAAAGTCCTTTTTTATAACAAAACAACATGTTTCTCTAAAGAAAAACCATTCTTCAAACAGCTTCATCCAAGTCATCACTTTCTTCAGCAGTACATTTTATGAGAGCCATAAACTTGTTAAAAGTACGAGTATTATTTTCTCTTCTGTCTCAAAAACGAGGAAGGCTGCACTATCCAGAAGAGCACTTGCTTTATGAAGGAGTATTTAGTGGCAGCACTTTTCATTACATCCTACATTCTTTGATCAAATAAGATATGCTACACTTTGAGTAAAGTACATACATACACTAGAATTTAGTGTTGTTTTGAGAGGGGAATTTACTTAACTCTGAAGTTTAGTATTCAGAGAGAATATTCAACATACAGCAGAATAAACTCTACGTTGAAATTCCAAGACAGTCAACAAGGTTCAATGTTTATAGGAGTCTTGTTAACCAGTGACCAAAATGATCGGATTCCGATTTTTATCAAAGGTCCTGTGTGACATTGATTATGTTAGTTCCACTATTTTAACAAACTATAAATTAACCTAATTGGAGAGAAAAAAGTTCGAGGGACGGTATTTGAATTCAAGATTTTCTGCTTTACCGCGTGGACGTTTACCATTAGGCACACCCCAGGAAATCGCATATTGCACTCTCCTTAATTCCTGAGTCCTCCCTTAAATAGTGAAATTTGTGTTTACAGGAGCTAATGGGACTGCTCCATTGCAAGAAGTCTTTATAACGATTTTTTTTCGTCGAGTAAACTTTATATGGATAAAAAATAACGTTTGCATGAATTATAAAAACTACCAATAATTAATTCGTTATGACTTCCTTTCTCTATTTCGAATATTTACCTATCAGCACACATACATACATATACACACACTCTCACCCATTCACTCATTCACTCACTCACTCACTCACTCTCTCACTCACTCACTCACTCACTCACTCACTCACTCACTCACTCACTCACTCACTCACTCGCTCTCACTCACTCGCTCTCACTCACTCGCTCTCACTCACTCGCTCTCACTCACTCGCTCTCACTCACTCGCTCTCACTCACTCACTCTCACTAACTCGCTCTCACTCACTCGCTCTAACTAACTCGCTCTCACTCACTCGCTCTCTCTCGCTCTCTCTCGCTCTCGCTCTCGCTCTCTCTCGCTCTCTCTCGCTCTCTCTCTCTCTCACTCACTCATATACACATATCATAAGGCACAGAGGAACGTTTACCCCCAGTCATAGCAGCATTGCCGCTGCATCGCACTGACGTAGATACTAACATGTACAGTCAGGAACAAATAGCAAATGAAACACTTATCCAGCTTACTTAGGGTATTGCATTGCAGTCTTCGATCCACAGACTGACGTGAAGTGAGATGACACGACATTAGTTCGAAAATTATCCACAAACGAAGCAGGTCAATATCCCGCTGTGTCGGATAATACATAGGGGAGAGCGGGGCTAGTTGACATAAGGTGTAAATTAACATTATACTTTTTTCTTTAATGAACACAGTGCTTTATTATAGACGGAAAAAATCATGTGAGGGTGATGCAATATACCTAGTAGCTTAAGCATAATCTGTGGTCCTGGGAAACACAGACAGCTATTTTTTTTAAATTTGCTTAGTGGTAAGTAATTTTCGTTAATGAGATATGTTTAGGGATTTTTAACAGTTATGATGTCAGCCCCTGTGGACTAGTGTTTAAGCTCCTTGCCTCTAGTTCCGAGGGTCCGGGTTCAAACCCGGCCGGGGTTAATGGATTTTTAGGACGGAAAAATCCAAGGAGCAAGTTCTCCGGGAGGGACATCAAGCCATGGATCCCGAGTTTGAACATTTTCAGGCTCGTAAAATACCCCTAAGCCTGAATAAAGAGGCCTCTTAGAAAAATGTACCGACGTCAACGTTCTAGTAATATCTTAGTTGCCTGTTAGACTTTTCATTCGGTGGGTGTGTTGACCGCATGCCATCCATGACATCTATGAGCAAATAAGGTAACTAAAAATTAACTTGATCTAGTAACTCGTTACAAAGGAAAGGCTATTATAGATTGAACAATTATAATTGATAATCAAGAAATATTATTTGCAGCTCTGTAATCCATTATAAAGGTTTGTGGATCAGTGAGGTAAGCTTTTTAGTTATGAAGTCATGATGGGGCAAGTTGGGATACCTGCTGAGGGGTATGTTGGCATAGAACATTGGTTTATATCAACTTATCCCTTGCCTGCACTTTTTAACCGTAAATGTTTGTTTTTAGATTTTACTTATTACTTATTATTTTTGAAGCGGGTTTGCCATGATAAGTTACAAAATAAAGCCTGAACGGGCGAAACATTGTTCTGAGACAATAAAGAATGCGTATGTTTGCACATTGTGAATAAAATAAATTTAGCTGATATTTCATATGATTTCAGCAGCCCTGTAACGAATTTAGTCAGATGTTGCTAAAAACCACGAGAATGAAATTCTGCTACAGATGAAGTCTTTGACGTTTCGTGTGGTTGTAAAACTCCTAGGATGATATGTATCGGCCTACTTACTTAAAACTTAGGGCTTCATCCATTCTAATTGAGCGGTCTACGAGTTAAGTAAGTTACTCTACAGCTAATGAAACAAGTTTGTGGAAAATCAATCTTTTATTCACAGATTCTTGTAGTAATTTTACAGTATTAAGACTAACTCTCGACTGTTGGTCGTTACAATTTATATCATTCATACATGCATGCAATTGACGTCACACACACTACATGGTCGGTCAGATAAATTACATGGTGTCAAAGTTCGGTAAGGATTCATGAAGGGTAAATAGAAGGAACTAGAAATCGCAGGGTACAAATTTCATTATATATTCATTATAGGAGAAATAGAACGTTGTGGAAACGGCAAGTTACAAAGTACGATGTTTATCATCAAATAATGAAGACACAGGATGTGTCTGTTTATCAAGTTGATAAGATATGAAATTATATTTCTTATTTCAAAAACCTGAAAGAAAATATATATAAATTATATATTTTGAAACAGAAGAAAATTAGGTTTCTTCTTTATGAATTATTCATTTACATTAATATGATAAACGGATATATGTGATCAATTATTTATAAATGATGTACATAATATTCTTTTGAAGAAAGACAATTAAGAATCAAAATTTATGAATTTAGAATCTCTAAGAGTTGAATTAGTTATTTACAATTGATGTACATAATATTCTCTTATAGAAAGTTGAAATAGCCATTTACAATTGATGTATGTAATATTGTCTTATAGAAATAGAAATTAATAAAATTCGAAAGGTTATGATCTTAGAATCGATACGAGTTGAACCCCAGACTCCAGGATGAGGAGTCAGAATACGGCTGAGGAACAGGAATGCTGGATTCCGTCTCGGGACATGCCAGGGAACATAGCTTACTGGACATGAAACATTAAATGATGGCCTCCTCGTTGTTTCCGGATTTTTATAACTACCACTTTTACAGTTGCTTTATTTTCCTGAATATATAGTGCACAACAGGCACAAACTTATTTCTCACATTTGTTTTCTTTCAATAAAAGTTGTTTAATTACTAACTTACATGTATATCTCAGATTCTATTTACCGCCATGCTATGCCAACTTGCCCATATAGGTTTAACTGGCATAGTTGTAAAATAATAAATATTTTTTGACGAATTAGGCTGTAGCTAGGTCATACGTTCTACTAACATTTTGTAGCCCCCAATTCATAAACATCAGTGCTATTTACTTTCCTTTGCCCGGGCCCATCAGAGACAAAGATTGATTCATCTTTCTTATGTTGTTTGTATAACATATATTAACTATTACCAAGAAATCTTAAATACTCTGTAGTAATGTATATAGTTCGTATCTAACTCTGTATAATATTTCAATCATGAAAGCTGGAAGGAAAGGGGAGCTAATATGACTTGAGAAAGCTATTATGTAGGATAAATACCAAGCAGCAATTACATAACAAATTACACAGTCCTTAAACATTCTTTTTACTAAAATTGAGTTTAATGTTTAAATCATTAGTCTGATGTTTAAATACAAAATTAATTAAACATAAATTACTTTTGACCATAATATGAATTTAAAGAAAATATGCATACATAAATAATATAAACAATATAAATTAATTATCTTGGTCATTAAAAAGGCTGCACTAGAATGGACCAGATAAGAAACGAGAATATCCGTAAAAACTGCAGATCTACTTCATATATATTTAACAACAAGATATAGTGGAAAGAACATGTAGAAAGAATGGAAGAAAGTAGATTACCAAATAAAATCTTCCATTATTTTCCAAGAGGAAGAAGAGATGTCGGACGTCCTCGGAAGAGATGGTCTTAGATCTATTAGTGAAGACGGAACAGGCAACTCTTGCCTAAACCAGGAAGTGAAGAAGAAGAAGATCAAATAGATTCCAGTTTTTATGGAATCACAAAACAAAATAAAGAGAATAATAATAATAATTACCCATACATGCGCACAAGCACTCCTTAGTCGAGCCGCGGGTTAGGGTCCACACCCCGGATGCCCTACCCTGGCTTACAGGACCAAAACAAAACAACTCAGCTCCACTCGAGCTAACCGATGTAATCCAGACGATAATACATATGATGATGGCACTGTTTGTAACTTGTATCACGTATTTGAGTGTTCCGAGGAAGAGGGGAAGTTGCGCAACTTTACACAGCGCAGAGAGAAGGGGTGGAAAGGTTAGTAGGAGAAAGCACAAAGAAGAAGGAAATTGGCACTGTTCAAGAATCTCACTGTAGAGGAAAGATAACATGTCATAGATGTTACGTACCGGAAATGCACTTTCGGTATAAGGCATCTGCTTTTTTGTGAATTTTCATAATTGATTTATAGTCGAGAAGTTCTACCACCCACAGCACTGGTAACATTTGATGTCAGTATTATCTACAAAAATAAAAACTCATAACTAAAACTAACACCATCTAGCCCCGGGCCCCCTTATATTTCATTTTTGTAATTAATTTATGTTCATGCGTAAACCAATTAATAATAATGTATAGTTCTATATGTAAAAGAGAATAGATTACATACAATGATTTAACCTATGTTACAAATAACTGGTAACTTAATTAAGGAAGGAATTCTGTTAAGGATACTCGGAGTTCATGAGAGGTAATCTCTGATTTTCATTATCTGACAATATTACAATATTTTTGTTAATTAATGGTACTTTACATTTTAATACTATAAACGTGTAAGTTTTAACTAATTAAGAGTGCTTCAAACAATTCCTGAAAATCAGCCTATTGATACACTTTTTGACGGACCACGTGAGATAGAGGCCATTATACGCTATATTATAAAGCTCCAGCAGACGATTGAGTAAAAAAAATAATAATTCAAGAAACACATTTTCGTCAATAGTTAATTTGGAAAATAGTATTTTCAAACGTTTGAATAATTCAATCATATATGCTGACTTAGGCTTTCACGGCCGGAGTTATTATGATGATATTGTAGAAGATTTCCAGGCTGTTGGCCGTGATCTTGAGGCTTCTAATTTCCCGACGTTTCGCCAGATGCCGGACGCAGTCTCTGGCGAAACGTCGGGGAACTACAAGCCTCAAGACCACGGACAACAGCCCGGAAATCTTCTACAAGATCATCATAATTCAAACCTATGCTTTATTTTAGAATTGGAGGAACGGCAATGAAACTGCTAGGATATATATATTTTTGTGTTTGTGTGTGTGTAATGGTTACTTCTTGTTGAAATTTCACTTTCTTTTTTATTATAGTAAGTGGACGAGGAATCTATTATTTATTCTAGATTGGTATGCGAACCAAATTTAGAACATTTAGTCTATATGGTTTAAGATATCTAAAAAAAACCTGTACACATATTTGTAAATCTATATGTAGCATATGCTTAATTGTCCAACACTGTCGTCTCGTGGTAGCGTCGCTTGACTCGTAAACAGCTACCCCGGGTTCGATCCCCGGTGGAGAGAAGTTTCCTGTTTGATGTTTTTATTTAGGTTTTCCCTCGCTGTAGGACGATTGTTAGGAAACTTTAAGACTTAAACAGTCCGTGAATATTATGAGACCATCATAATCATCATTATGATGTTTGTCATGTTTATATGGATGTATGGGATGTTGTGTCGTCTCTAGATTGAGCTATCACTCATTCTGGAAGTCTCTCCACTGATTTTGTGGTCACAGAAGTACATGTAGGATACACAATTCTAAATTTGTCTCTGGATAAGTTGTGCCACTGTAAGGTTCGGGCGATTTGCTGCATGTACAAGTAGGCCTACCTATAAAATACGTTTAACTGCGGTCGAGAAGAAGAAGAGAAATATCTTAATTAACATATACGATATTGAATGTCAGGCAGTTCGAATCAGATATAAGATTTTTGTTATATAAGGTACTTTCTATTCATTTCACAACTGAGCATACTTAAATATCGGTTTAATAAAAAAAAGTTTCGTAAACAAACTTAGAGTTAATATAAGAGCTACAATAAGCCTATAGGTGGTTGTAAGGGTGGATAATACCTTTTCATGGGAATGTGTTAATAGTATTCTGTAAACGTAATGAAGTCTTTGTGTGCTTGTAAAAGTGGCTAATAGTTTAATGAGAATGTGGTAATAGCATGCTGTAAACAAGTGGGTAAGTTTTTAAGAACAAATGAAAACTTAATGAATACAAATTCTGGTACACTTGTAACAGTGCCTGAGAAACGGTCTTGCATCTCGTAATCAACTCATAAGACGGCGAAAACCGACTACCGCGAATTTCCTTAACTTAATACAGGCTTTCCACTTTACAGCTGTTCACCCTTAATCCCTGCTTTCCAGAGATTCCTATCTTCCCATGGTCCTTCTTCCATATCCCTCTTCATCACGGCATCATATATTCCCTCATAACATGTTCTATACATTTCTATTACTCCCCCTCTTCCTTCTTCCTGGTACCATCCAATATAACACCCGTTTAGACCACTGGTCTTCCTACACATCCATTGTACATGTCCATACCACTGTAAGCTCTCTTTGTTATTCTATCGACAACAGTTTCTTGTGCAACCATTTCTTGTCTAATAATTGTATTTCTAATATGTTGTAGCCTGGATATTCTCATACTCCTCCGTAATCCATCCATTTCTGTCGCCAACATTATTTTCTGCATCCTTTCATTTATTGTCCAGCTTTCAAATCCATATGTAAGTATACGTTCTATTATTGTTTAAATAATCTCTTTTTTTCTGGTCAGATTTCTATTCCATAAAAGACCATTCAAGGATCCTTGCACAATTTACTCTGTTCGCGAGTACCAGATTTATCTATTGTAGAACCAAGGTATTTAAATTCAACACATTTAATTACCGTATTATTTATTTGTAGGTCTTCTGAATTTCTTCCGATTACCATCTATTCTGTTTTAATATAATTTATCTTCAGTCCACGTACCTCAAATGCATCTGCCAACTTTCTAATCATATATTCTATATCTTCTTTATCTTATCCTATTATAATCTGCAATTTCCAACCATTCTGAACTATATTCCTATATTAAACATTTTATTTTTATTTTAGATTTGTACTGTTGTACTGCGTTCAAATAAGCTTGGAATGCTGGTTTTGTTTATCTAAAACGCAGCACATTTTTAATTAAACTCTGTTTTGCCTGTTTGTTTGTTTTAAGTATTTTTACACAGAGATAGACATATTCAGAGCATTTTAACATATGGTGCTCTGAAGTCTGGCAAATTTCTACCAGGGAAATGAAAAGAATTTTAAGTACAGAAATGGATGTTTTAAGATGATCAGCTGGACAATCTAGAATGGACAGAATATAAAATAAAGAAATAAGGGAAATTATGGGTGTACAAGAGGAGCCGGACATCATAGACATCATATAAAAGAAAAGATTGCAGTGGTATGGCCATGTCAAACGAATGCCAGAGCAAAGATTGACAAAAATTGTTATGGAATGGATCCCAATGGAAAGGAGGAAGAGAGGAAGACGAAGAAAACTTGGATAGAAGGGGTACAAGCAGCTATGAATATCAGAGGAATGGAGGAAGATCAATGGATGGATAGAGAGGAATGGCGTTTGGTTTCCGGAAGACGGCGGCAGCTGCCATGATACCGGATGATAATGAGATAGACATATAGGCTATACAAACAAAGAAAATCGCATACACAATCATGTCTCATAAAAATTCTGAAAATGCACTTTACAAAAATATTTTATGAAAATAAATGGGAATTTAGAATAGAAATCTCTGAGACTTTTAAAATTCTAGGATTTTTTTAAAATTATATAGAAACATCCCTCATGGCTTTTAAAATACACCAGTGAAGATATAGGCAGTGGTATGGAAGTACAGCATCGTAGAATATCATATGAAAAAATATATCGATAGAGGAAATGGCCCGTGGGCAAAAAGAGTTAACGAAGTGCACTCTAGTCATACACCTGCGCATAATCTATAGGTCTACGATTTCATGTTGAAAATTTACCTTCAGGCTTAACATACACTGATGATGTAGATTTGCTTATACGCAACACACAAAAAATAGTGATGTAATTTTTTTAAAGCAAATACATATCGTACGATAGCTAGTTTCATGTCGAGAAATTTTCTGGTCTGTTTATTTTCCTACATGTATTTTATATTCAGGATGATAGAACGTGATCATTTTTTTATATTTGATGGATGTACGTATTTTTGATCCATTGTTATTTTTCTGTAATCTCTTTAAACGCCTATTTCTATATATCGCGGTGGTGATGAGATTCCCTCAGAACATTTGAAAGAAAAATTATTAGAAGGTATATGGACCAATATGTGAAAATGAAGTTTTAAGAGTAAGATATAATACAGATATTTAACAAATAATGAGAGGAGAAGATTTTGTGAGATATGTAAAGTCTTTACGGCTGGGATGGTTGGGTTGTGTAGAGAGAATGTAGAACAACAAGATACCCAAAAGTCTACTACATGACAATATCCATCCATCCATAGTAATTCTGACCGAAGGCAGGTCCTTCACTGCAATCATAACATTTTCATGCTATGCTTGCAGCTTTACTAGGGAATTGTAGGTGTGGTAGCCACCCGTTGCTTTCCACACCGGTGAAGGATGACGATGATGATGACAATAATAAGGATGATGATGATGGCCATATGATTTCGGGGACCCTTTGGGCCTTAAAGTTATCCTGACATTTGTCGTACAGGCGAGGAAAACCCCTGATAAGAACCTCACCCAGAAAACTGCCCCGATCAGGGATCGAACCCGAGCCGTGTGACAAGGCAGCACACTACCTGGAGACCACGGCGATGAACACATGACAATATATATATATATTCAATTCCCCAGGTTGTCATTTGGACATTTCTGATGTTCTCTCCTGGCTTTGACTTAATTGTAACCCACTTCTGAATTTGGGGGGCCTAGAAGACGGAGTTACGTTACCCCAATTATATGATAGGTGATAAATAATATTGAAGCGCCAAGAGAGTTCTTAACCTAAACTTAACTTACATTCCAGACCAAGGACAACCACAAGAATGATTGTCTTTAAGGAAAAAATTCCTGTGGTTTGACCGGGAATCGAACCCGGGACTTCATTAAAAGTAGTCAGAAATGCTGACCACTAGGCCCATGAGGCTGGTCTATATAGGGGTTAAAAGAATAGGGAGACCGAGAAAGAAGTGGTCGCAAGAATGTGGAGCAGGACTTATGAAAAATACGGATAAGAGGATGGAGAAGATTGGCACATCAAAAAAGAGGATTGGAGGCCAAAGCTCGTCAAGCGCTGTAATTAAGTAAGTTTGAATGGTGGTAGAGGACTACTTTACATCTTGGTTAAAATTATGGGTTTTTAAAAGTCCAAAGAAATTTAGCTTAAAAGGTTGTTCCTATTAAAATATTTGAATTACATTAATATGTACGGCTATCTGTTAACCGTTTAGCGACGGAAATTTGTATTCATTAACAGATAAATTCAGGAATCGATTAAGAAGGGTAAGATCAAATTTGTTAAGTAACAGAATTGGACCATTGAATTTTAGTTTTTTTTATTCGCATCAAATCTCAGTATATGTCAGTGAAATAAAATGAATGTATTATCCAACATCAGCCAAATTAGATATTATTTTATCCGAAAGCAGAAAAAAATGCTCTAGCGGCCGCAATGTAAACTCGGCATGCAATAATTGAATAAGGAAATTGAGATCGAGTTCAGCAATCAGCAAATTCGGACATTAAGAATTGGGGTAAAGATAAAAGCTGAAATTTTAGCGTGAATATTTTCAACGCTATAGTGGCAACAATTTTTGTTTCAATTCAACGAAACTTGGAACGTACGATTTAATTATCAAAAGAAAGAATCTTAAACTCAATTTGTAACTTCTCTGCTTCAGCGCTCTGTAACAGCGGCTGTGGCTGCTTTCCCATTCTTGGTCTCCATTGTAATAAACTTCACAAATTCAACCTGCTGAGAATTCGCTTATTAGTTGTAATTCCTACGTGACGGACATTTCACATAAAATTAGTTCTTATTTTAATACAAACACTCATATTCACTTACCTAATGTGTTTTCTCATATGTAGATATAAATAAATTATATTCGATACATTATTGATTTAAGAATGTAGTTAAAATCTTACGAATTGAATCACTCGATTATATCGGAGAGATTTACTAAAGACTTACGTATTCGTCCGACAAGAGATAGTTTCATGATTAATTGAAAATTAAATTCAGTGAATATGTAAAACACTTAGCTCAACCTTCTTCATGGAGGTCAGTGGAGTGCGGAGTACCACAAGGATCAGTATTAGGTCCAATTTTATTTTCTATATGCATTAACGATATAATGTACTACATTATACATTGCAAATATCATATCTAAGCTGAAGGCTTACAACTGTATATACACAGTAGACCGGAACTGATTGGCGCTACAATTAAACAACTTAATGATGACCATGGCTCCATAGCAACTTGTACAAAACACACAGACCTTATTTTAAATTCTAAGAAGTCACAAGCAATTGTGATCAGCCATCAAAGTCTATTAAACAAAATTGTTTTTTCATCGATACTTTCCGTAAACATAAATCAAACTAAAATTCCATTTAAACCTCCCGTGAAAAATCTTGGTGTATAATTCGACCAAAATCTTAGTTGGCAGGTTCATTTAATAGAAACTTTTTAAAAATATATTCTATCTTCCATTCTCTAAAACGTTATTAATTTAAAGGGTAAGGAAAAATTCCTATTGTTTGACCAGGAATCGAACCCGGGACCTCATGAACTGTAGTGAGAAACGCTTACCACTAGCGCATGAGGCGCGTCACGTGTACCAACACATAGATTTACAGTAAGTTTCAAGTCTGAAAAATGATATTCCTACTAAGCATAATTTGTTTACCATTTGAAGATAAAATTTGAATTGCAACTCTAAAGTTATTGAAGAGTGTTATCATATAAAAATACTATATTATTTTTATCTCATTTGGCGTTTTCTATATGAGTACTTTCACTCGCTGCTTGTATTCCTCTTTCTCCCTCCACCCCCCCCTCTATCTCTATCTGTGATAATATGAAGTAGAACATATCCCCACAAGAAACAGAGTTAAATCACAAGAGTGGTTTAGTTAAATATTTATTGAGTTGGGGACTGTTTAGAGATGTCTGTGCTGACGCTTTTGAGACCAGCTTTCTTCCTAAAAAACATCTCACCAGTCAACAAGACGTTCCAGTTTCACCCTACGTACTTGAAGGTAAACGTACAGAATACGATAGCAACCTGCAAATGTATATTTATTACATGTTACGTGTCATCTTCATCGTCTTCAAAGATTAGACCTGTTGGTCGGTTCCGACTCAAAATTGTTCACGCCATCTCTCTCTTTATCACATGTTACGTATATATGAATTAATATTGAATTTCAATTAAAAAAGAGAACGTCTTAAACCCAAAATGTTGAGAGAAAGTATCCTTACTTTACAGTTAATTTAGAATTATCCATATTTCATATTTACTTTTGTTTAGGCATGGATTTACTTAATCCTCAAAAAATAAAAAAATAAACTTTTCTAAAGTTATATAGGATAGGGATGTGTTCTTGTAGAATTTCATTAATTTCATTTTTCCATGGTTTATGAAATTGTGACTATGCTAAAATGAGCAAGAAGTATGTCAGCCAGGTTGGGCAGTGCTGCAGGGATTTCCCGAATTTGAGTCTAAGTTATTTAATTTTTTATGTTATAGGCCTATATGAGTTTATACAAATACAGTAAGCTCTTTATTTGCGGGGGATATATTCCTTAAATATGCCGACAATATAAAAAACCTTGAATATGGAATGGTAATTTATATGGATATATAGGGGATATGTTCCAAGTTTCCAAAATAAAATAAAAATTATAAAAATAAAACAAATTTAATTGGAGATTTTGAACCATTTCTATTAATTATTATTGTCATGCTTAGGCAAGGTCTTAAATAACAGTATTTTTGCCGCTTTTAAAAGACCTTTCAATTCAGAATGATATTCAGGTGTGAATTCAGTGATAGAATTCCTTATTTGGTGTTCGGATTTCTTAATGAAGCATACAGTTAATTCATTAACATTGAAACAGCGTGAGGCTGATACAAACTCTTCGTCAACGCGTAAAAGGTTAAGCATTCCTATTTTTAACTTAACCGTCAACAACATTTTTTTCAGCTTCCGAACTAATTTTTTTTTTTCCTTTTACTCGACTTTATAAATTGGGAACAAAACAGAGGAGGCACGTGTTATTCAATCAAAATTATAGCAACAAATGACACTTTGAAACAATAAAACACCGATCGTGGACAAGGTTGCATTTATCAAGTGACATAGCGGCACATGAAATACGGCGGCGGCGGTTTTTAACAACGAAATTTAGGCCTAGTGAAAATATTTGCTTTACTTTGAAGTTTATTTGTCCATTTGGTTTCAAACGCTCTTTGTAAATGTCACCTTGGCACGTGCCTGCAATAAAAAAAAGTTTACGATACGTTAATACAGGATACCTAATCCTTCTAATATAACGACTGGATCCGTGAATAAAACGATTTTTAGCCGCGAATACAGGAACTGTGTTGTAATTTTTAACCCGCGAATAATAAAAATGCGAATAAAGGAACCGTGAATAAGGAGCTTTTACTTTGTATAAAGACTATTGTTAAATTTGCTCATTGTCATGGTGTTGAGAAATCTTTCCTTTCTAGATCATAGCAGATAAATGTATTTTATAAATTGTAAAATCAAATTTATTTGAAAGATTTACTTTTTTAAATTTTTCCCGGCAATTATTTGTTTTATAATTAATTTCAATTAAGGTTAACAATTAATAGTTTATAAATAATGGCTAAATTCAAATACCTAGGAACAATAATCACAAATAGGAATGAGATGCACGAAGAAATTAGACATTGGCTCAATTCTGGAAATGCGTGCTGTTATTTATTACAGGGACTCTTGTTGTCCCAACTCCGTCTTATTATACTTTGGAGATTAATTTGTGACGAATATCGACAATCGTTTTTATTAATAATTAATTATTTACATATTATTTTACCTATTTTTAATTTATAGATGGAAGATTCAAGTGGGCCATATAGCTTACATACAGTTGTCGGGTGTGTACACATGAAAATAAAGATTCACAAACAAATATTGGAACGAAATCCATGGGACAGAAGAAGAAAATGTCGACTAAATCACTTCTGAATATAGGAAGTATAACATATTAAGTTCAGGAAGAGGCTGGAGCATAATTATTAGGAGAATATAAACTACAGGTGGGAAAAATTGTTGTATCATTTTGGCTGTAGGAAGATGTATATGTACACTTAGCGACAAAAAGAAGAAGCCGTTTCAAAAAGCATAGTTCCTGTTATGGCCCATTGCGCATGCTCGAAAAGCTAAAGCTGTGATTCACGAGGTAATCCACTGTTAATGTTTTAAATACGCTGTATTTGGTTTTAATCGTCTTAAATAGTTAAAGAACAGTGAAGCAGACATGTTTCTGGATATTTACAAGTGGTTGACAAATGCAATATTACTCAAATTGCGACATTTCAAATAAAGTTCAACTCTCGTTCATAGTGCAAAAGTCAAGACAAGCAGTATTTAGGCAAATAGCATCAAACGTTTGAGTAGCGTAGATCGTTAAACGACTTACAAGAGGATGAAATATGTATGAAAGCCAGGGTTCGAATCCTTCAACATTGTTTTTTATTCATTTGTATTTTCGCAAAATACATCTTATAAATGCTATAATATTTCATTCCTGCCACGTAATCAACGTCCACTTTACATTATATTAAGTAATATTCCTGTCTTTGTAAACTCTGTAACACTATTTAGCTACCGGTATACATTTAATCGTGTGTGCAGTACCACGTTAAAATAACGCTATAAATTTATGTAATGAAAGATAATATAGCTTCATATATGTGTGTGTTTATTTATTTATTACGTATTATTGAGGAAAACGTTTCACCCTTCAATTAAAATTTTTAGTTTATATATATATATATCAAGTCCAGATTAATAATAACCCATAGATGATGGACAATAATATAAGTAATAATAATAATAATAATAATGTCATAAAAAAGGATATGAAGAATGTAATTAACTGGGAATCGAAATTAACTCAAAATGTACCCAAGAGAATGACATAAAATATAGAATTCATACAGGCAGATTAGTAATAACAATGTTAAACGGCATTTAGTGGGATAAGAACATATGAATGGATACCAAATTAGAAATTTTTGAATTCGAAGCACGCTAACGTACTTGACAGTTGAATAAAAATTTGAGTTTAAAGCTTATGTCTACTGAAATGGATTGTTCTAGACGCTCAACTAGACATTCTAAATTTGAAAAATCAGAAATACAATCATCAGACAACAAATTAAAGTCCAAAATTCAATATTAGATTTTGTGAGATACAGACACTAGAATGGTATGGTCATACACGTAGGATGCCAAAGAAAAGATTACCCAGACAAGCTTTGGAATGGATTCCATCTGGGAAAGGAAAGAGAGGTCCGTCTAGATTTAAATGGATGGATGATGTAAGAAGAGGTATGGGGAACTAGGTCCGGAAGAATTGGAATGTGAAGATAGAGAATAATGGAGAAAGAAGATAAAAATTGAAAAAGCTTTGGGCACAGGAAGATGTATTATTACATTGTAAACCTGTTTATAAATAAATAAATAAATAAATAAATAATAAAAATAGTAATACCTTCATGTAGTTAGTATGTTTTTCTTTAAGAATGGACAGGCAGAATAAAATAGAATGCATTTTAACAATTTAAAACTTAACCTCATTGGGAATCGAATCTGTGTCCTTTTGCATACGAATCAAGCCACTGAGCTAAGCGTACGCTGGCTAATTTCGCTTGAAAGAATACTCTTCACAGGAAGAAGGGAGACGTATTGTAGCTCTACTGTGCAATTAATTTACTCGTGTGTATCACGCGTTGGAACTTAAAATATTCGAGATCAAGAGTCGGCCCATTCTTTTTGTCGCAAAGTGTACATTTCAAACCTGGAAATAAATAAAAAAAACATTAGTTACAAAGGACAGCATATAACGGTTAGAATGATGACTGGTATACCAGAAGACTAGTTTCGATTCACGATTATTGTATAGTTTTTTCTTACGTAGGGCCTGGAATTATGTCTTCTCATCTTCGTGAGGACAACACACATAAGTAAGATTTATATTTATAAACAATAGCAGAAGCATGTACCGAGTGCCAAATATTAATCGCTAATGGAATCACATTCAGAGATATTCAATCATTTTATTTTATTGTGTCTACTATTACATCCCTCTGCATAATAATTTATTGAATATTTTGTGGTAACCTCGTCCAGAAAACTTGTTCAGTATTTGTGTAAAAATCAGGTAAAATATTTTCGTAAAGATTTAATGAACAATTGTACGTTTCTTTGTTACACTCCAAACAAAATGTTTTTTTTTATTCCTTCCCTGAGTTGTTGAAGTACAAATTATGCAGCTCTTGTAAAATGAGACCATGATTTAGAATATATTATATTTAGAAGGCCACAGCTTGGCACATGGCGTGGCGAGCCTGTCTCTAAACTCGAGGGTTTGGGTCGATACTCGGGAGAGTTGAATTTTTTTAAGTCGGAAGGTCCAGGGTTCGAGTCCCGGTGGGGTCAGGATTTTTAAACTGACCCAAACCTTCTGGCGGCAGTATGGCCCTTGGGTCGACTCAGCTTCTAACGGAAAAGTGTACCAGACACTTGTTCTGGTGGTAAAGGTGGCGGTCATGCAGGGCTGACAACCAGGCTGACATAAAGTGCCGATTGTCTAGAAAACGTGGAAGCCTTAACATCCTACTACCCTATGGACCTCCAGAGGCTTGTAGTGGGATCACTTTACCTTTTTTAGGTTTAGAAACCATGGTTATTTAAAACTTTTTTATATTTTTAACGTAATATTGATATTATTGTCCACCGCTGTTTTCTCGATGTAGCGTGCTGACTTGTCACGCAGCGGGCCCGGATTCGATTCCCGGACGGGACAGGCTCGTGGGTGAGGTTTTTTCGGGGTTTTCCCTCACCTGTAAACAAATGTCAGGAAGCTTAGAGCCCAACGGTCCCCGAAAATCATCCGGCCATCATCATCGTTCACCAGTGTGGAAAGCAACGGGAACCTGCCACACATATAATTCCCTAGTAAAGCTGTAAAGTATAGCATTAAAATGCTACGATTGCAGTGAAAACCCTGCCCTCGGGCAGAATTACTATGGATGGATGGATATTATTATATTAAGGTAACCAATTCGTATGCAATATCTAATATAACAAAAGAGAGAAATATTTTTAATGTACCGGGATTTGAACCCACGATCTCCTGATTTACGCGCTGACGCACTAACCAATTGTTCTAATCAGGCAATCGAGGAGGAAGCAGAATGACTCCCATCATAATGCCTTCTTAGTAGAAGCATCTCAGTTGTATTGTGAATATAAATGAGTATATGTGGATTTAAAATAGAGATACATTTGTGTCTGCTCTTGGTTTGCCTTTCTAACATGATTGGTCAATGCATCAGCGCGTAAAGCTTGGTTTAAATCTCGGTTCAGACAGAATTCATTCTCTTTAGTTATATTTTCTTAGTTTTTCCAATACTATTGTCTATATAGTCTATCGCTGTCGTCTCGAGGTAGCGTGCAACCTTGTCAGGCAGCGGGCCCGGGTTCGATCCCCGGTCGGGGCAGTTTTTCTGGGTGAGGTTTTTATCGGGGGTTTTCCTCACCTGTAAGACAATTGTCAGGAAAACGTTAAGGCCCAAACGGTCCCCGAAATCATATGACCATCATCATCATCCTTATTATCATCATCATCATTATTCTTCACCGGTGTGGAAAGCAACGGGAAGCTACCACACCTACAATTCCCTAGTAAATCTTCAAGCATAGCATGAAAATGCTATGATTGCAGTGAAGGACCTGCCTTCGGGCAGAATTACTATGGATGGATCTTCTTCTTCTTCTTCTTCTTCTTCTTCACTTCACGGGCTAGGCAAATTGCCTGTTCCGCCTCACAGTTGTTCTGTCCATCTTTTCACTGGCCTTCCTATATTCCTTGAACATCTAGGCTTGTAGTTGAATGCTGCTCTTGGTAATCTTGATACATTCTTTATTTCCACGTGTATAAACCATTTCTCTCTATATTTTCTGATTATCTCATCCAATGAATATATATTTAACTCTGTTCTTATATCTTCATTCCTTATCCGATCCAATCTTGTGCAGCCTTTTGTTCTTCTAAGGAGGTTCATTTCTGCGCTTTGTATTTTACTTTGCATTTTTTTTGTCATTACACAAGTTTCGCTCCCATAAAGTAATGCAGGAACTGCCAATGTTTTATAAAACTTCAATCTAGTATCTCTTCTTGTTTTATGGATGGATTGTCTATATAAATATGGATTTTTTTTTCGAAATACCCTGTAGGTGTTTTCTAACAATCTTTTGATGTAATATATGTTTAGATAGCAAAATGTAACATTTAGACTTGCCATTGGCTGTACAATTTACTTCTATTTCTAGCACTTTCTAAAATAGAAGTTGTTAAAAGTGAGTGCATAGTTTTAACGGTGGGTAGCTTATGTTCTATCTTGCATGAAGTGTTTAAAAATGCAGGAATAAGATAAAGTGCAGATAGTCGGTAGTGACACGGCATTACTGTCGCCGGGTGAGATTTATTCTGAAGGATCCTCTTGAACATGCATCACGGCCCTACCAGAGATACGGTCAATAACACAGAGCCCCTCGTAAGTCACCTCTACAGCTAAAATCACCATTTTATTCCGTTGTATGACTCACCGTAATTTCACAAAAAAAAAAGAGAGAAAACGTAGAAAAATCCTAGATTAACCTTCATTTATTGCTTCATTCAAATCGATAGTACAGGTTTTCATTGTTAGAGTAGGCCTGCGTCTTTCTTGCTGCGGCAGTATTTCAGCTGCGTTCCCCATATGTTCATGGTTCACGTCTTAATTGGTTGATTACCCTATTACAGTAAATTTGTTGTTTTTGTTTAATTATCACTTACATTGGTGGTACCTCGAATTTTGTGGGTATTACCGCCAGGCTTGGAGAACAGGATGATTAAAATTTGAGGCCAGTTAGACAGAGTTTGATTATATGTGACGTAGGTGCATTAAATTCATCCCTACCTGATGTCAGTATAAACAAATCACGTTTAAACAATAAGAACTGCGCTATAACAAGTAGGTATATATATAATATATATATGACATGATAAGAAAAATAAATGCCTGAACGGGATTTGAACCCGGATCTCTAGGTTGCTACCCCAGAGATCCGGTTTCATTCATGTCATGTCCAATTCAAACACTTATTTTCCTATATATATATATATATATATATAGGAAAAATAAGTGTTTGATTCTGGTGGTGTAATGGATAACACGCTGGGGTACCAACAATTATTGATTAATTGCAAACCAGATATATTCCAACTTAAATTCTACCCCCCCTTAAAGATAAAACTTTTATAGAATCCTAGGAACCGAGAGATCCGGGTTCAAATCCCGTTCAGGCATTTATTTTTCTTATCATGTCATATTAAGCTTGCATTGCTCAATGTCAAACATTTAATTATAACATATATATATATAGTATATATATGTGATAGTTTCCCATTGCTTTCCACAGCGTTGAAGGATGATGATGATGACCGGATGATTTTCGGGGAACGTTGGGCCCTAAGCTTCCTAACATTGGGGTGTTACAGGTGAGAAAAAATCCGAAAATACTCCCACCCCGGAGCCTGTCCCGACCGGGAATCGAACCCGGACCCGCTGCATGACAAGGCACCACGCTAACTCG